>SCDT01003285.1:0-16680 GCA_004143765.1 Drosophila melanica
AAATTAAATATAATATTTATAAAATTATTTTATATTTTTAAAAATTTATTTTAATTCAAAATAGAATAAATGTATTACAAAAAGTATAATTAAATAATATTTTGTAATAATTTTAAAATGTGCTCAGTTTTGCCTTTGCCATGTTTGATTTGAAGTAAGTTTGACTCAATTCAGATGAAACATGCAATTCGAAACCACAAATAAATATTTGGCTCATAGTCAGATTTACCCACACGTAGTTACTCTAAATTATCGGGTTAAAGCAACCGCAGTCCTCTAATCTGTCCACTTCGCAAGCCCACATTAATAATAAATAACAATAAAAAAAGACGAAAAGTAAAAACAAAATATATAAAATTACTCTGTTATCAGCAACATAATGCGTGCGGCATATTATCCGAATTCATGGCGCATGGCGAGTCCGCGAGCGGCGGGTGGGTAGCGGTGTCCGGGAATTGGAATTGGGAAATGACTTTCGTCTAATTAGCATAGAGAGTGAAAGGCATTTAGCTGGCAATTGCGTGCGGCGGTAGCCGATGAAAACACGCTGATAGGCTGGCGAGAAAACCATTAACAAACTAAAATACCAAACTGTATGCTCATCGTTTTTAATAACTGAAGCGATCCTGCGGCGTTGAGTATATTGAGAAAAATATATATAAAGTCGCTGACGCAGCGGCAGCTTTCTGTGAGTGTCGCGTGCCGATCGCAAGCTGAGCTGGAAACTCATCTCATGCTGTGGGCTGCCTGACGCGGATCTGTCAGACATCGGGCCTGCTGTCCTCTGGTCCATTGTCCTCCGCTCTATCTCCGCCGACCAGCCGAACAATATTCTGCAGCGTTTTGTCTCTTGTCATCGCGGCATCGTGTTTCAATAATAGTTTTAGCCCATCCTTGTTTATTTACAGCTTTCAACTTAACTGATGATGGATCATGTTGCACGGTGTCGCTTATTGACTAACTGACGGTGGGTCGACCCACTCGACACGGACGCGGAGGGGTGCGTTTTCCAGCGGTGTTTTAAGGTGGGGTGAGGTGGCGTGGAAAGTGTAGAAATAGTTATTAGGTTTTTAATATTAACTTGAGACTTGAGATAATATATAATAAGTAAAATAAATACATATTCACGAATTTATGTATTCCCTCTTTCTGGCTTGGCTAATATACTCATTCGGTACAGAGTATAATGCATATAATGTAGAGCATTATAAATCCATCGAAGAAAGAAAAAATAAAGCAGCTAACACAAATCAGACTGAGAAGTAATCGAACGAATGCTGACCTTCGAATGAATTCGGTTGATAAAAACATTTTTCAATTGCGTTTTTTTTTGTGATTGTATTGGACATATCGACGCATATATATGTTTATGTATATATGTATATTTATATATATGTGCATGGGTTATCTGAGACAGTTTATCCCCGTGGACAGCCCTCGCATTCCTGAGCCCGCGAGTTATTTGTTTTAGTGCGTGGTAGTAGTAGATTGGTAGTAGTCGGAGTGGGGGGCGCTTAGGGGGGCTCTAATGAGCATGTCAAAAATTCTACTGGTGGTCTATCATATTGAGCATGTCATGACCAACGCACACACTGACAAATCGTTCTCGCATGTGAAAGTTGCACTCCAACGTTTGATTTATGTTGGAGCCCAAGTCAAAAAAAATGTATATAAAAAGCAATTGATAAACGTTAACTGTCAACAGTTTAGTGGCCTCTTAACTAATTGCTCAATAAGGCTCGTACCTGTGCGGAGCTGCACTACCATTAGGAGGTGCCATTAGAACAAGTGCAACACATTTGATGAGCTGAGCTTGCGGGGCATGCAACAACGGCTGGCCCCCAGAGCCATTCTCAGGCAGCCCCGCTGACGACTATTAATCAAAACTGTAGCATCAACTTTTGGGCGCACAAAATACAATTTCATTAATTGTAGCAAAACATACAAAAGCATAGAAGGAAAACCACACCCGCATGCCTTTATGGAGAGTTTCCCACGAAAGCGGTGGCCGACAGCAGCAGCTCATCATAGTCAGAGTTATATATACACATATATATATATTGACCAAGGCCTGACCTGGCGCTACATTAGCGAAACCCGCGACCAGTTGGAGTTCATTCAGGTGGCTGCCGGCTGAGCATTAGCCAGTTCAGGCACGTAGTTTAAAATGAAGAGAAATAAAAAACAAGGTGAAAAATCCATGAAGAGTTACAAGTTCGAGTATCGCGGCTGCAGTTCACGTGAAGACAGCTGCCGATTCCACGGCAGCAACATGCGCCCTCATATTGCAGCTCAACTTAACAACAGCAGCAGCAGCAGCAGCAGCAGCAACGTCAACGTCAACCACGTAATCAACTTACAACACATCGGTCTGGCCTGTCTACCAGCCAGCCAGACAGTCAGTCCGTCCGTCTGTCCAAAATAGTAAACATCCATCCCTTTGTGCCCGGAACGGGGCCAAAAATTGCAACACTTTAGAAAGAGGGATGGGCAAAGGACCCGGACGCTGGCAACCCCCGGAACTCGAGACCAGAGCGGAACCAGAACCAGAAGCACATTGAGGGTGCCAGCTCTAATGTTTGGTTTCATTAGACTTAAGCGACAAATCAAACAGTTTGTGGCAGTTTCTCTTTTCCTTCTTCTATTTTTTTTTTTTTGGATTTGTAATTTTTGCCAGGCCGTTGTTTACACTCATTAGTTGGGCTCTCTACGGATTGTCACACCCTCTCTGACAACTAGCATACGTTTAATAGCGCACTGATTCCCTTTTCCTGGGATTGGGTTGAGTTGAGGGTGATTGGGTGTTCGGGTGTTCGGGTGTTCGAGTGTTGTGGGGTGTTCCACTGCTCAAAGCACATTAATAATCACATTTGACAACAGCAACAACAACAACATTGACAGCAATCGCTTTGAAAAACTGCAAACAAATATTTGCACAGTTTTGAGGCTGAGAAGAGCACAACAACAATTTTTGGTCGACGCGAAGGGGGGCACTTAACACGCCTGTAATTATTGGGCTATTTGGATGATTTTGTGGTGCAGTCGATGATTGCGCTTTTTTATGGGTTTTCTATTGGCTGCAGAAGGAGATTATCAGCTCAACCACTTTGAGTGGGTGGAAACTTACTCAATTGGGTTAAAATAGGTTCAAATGTGATATTTGATTGATTTACAATGCACTTATCGGGTAGACTAACCTATCTTTTACTCAAGTGATAATCTAATGTTTGATTTTTGTATTTTATGCTATAAACACCACTTATAAGCCTAAAGTAATCAAAGTCTTTCCCGACTTTATTTATAAATTTGCTTGCGTGACGCATGTCGAAAAACTTCAAATGCGCAAAACTGAAAAGAAATTATTTCATAAATTTTGCTGTCAGCATCTGAACCAATGAACTGATAAAGCTAAGAATAAAAAATAAAAATAAATAATAATACAAAAAAAAATATTATATACGAGTTTACTATATGATATATATTATCCAGTTTCTACAAATTTAAACAGCCAAAAATGATCTACTTAAATAATTAAAGTATATTTTATTTTTATTTCGATTCGTGTTAGTCAATCGGATCCCTATAGGAAAGAACTTTTTATATAAAAAACTATTTTAGTTCTTAATTCATTCTTAATTATTCTGAACCAAATTTTAGTAATAAAAAATTCAGTTTTGGTAGGGAAATACAGCAACTATAGTTTATCTTTTCTAATAAAATAAATAAAATTCGAGCAATTTTATTGTTTTATTTTAAAACTGAATTTCTAAAGAAAACTGATTACTAACGTAACTTTTTATTGTTTTATCTGTAAAGCCATCTACAAAGTTCTTTAAATATTTTCAGAGTCAGTTCAGAAATGTGTTTATGTTTAATATTATTTCCCTATTTTGTTTTGTTGCATTTACCTGTTGGGATCCTGTGCAACGCTTTTTCCGTTCAGTTACCATAAATATCGCTTTGATTTAAGGCCCGAAGAGAAACGTAAAGCGAGGGTGGTCCATGTTGTTCTCATCGCCATAGGCATTAACGCCATTATTAACAAGAGCCCAAACAACAACAAACAACGTGCATAATTATGATTGGGTCCCGGGTTCCCCAAAATCACAATCGTGTTGTTGTTTTTCGTTATTGTTGTTATTGTTGTCGCTGTCTGTCGCCGGGGCTTCAAACAAAAGCGACGATATCAGAGCGAGCAAACAACAAAAGACACTCAAACGGCGACCACACACAACCAACACACACACACTCACACACACAAAGCTGTCATGGAGTAGCCAGAGTTGCCGCCTGTGACAGACAGCGAGACAATGGCGAATGGAATGGAGCGAGTTTTGAGAGGGAGGGGGAGACAGTTGCACATATGAGTCTGTGTGTGTGTGTGGTTGTATTTGCTTATCGAATTATCAAATTGTTTATCGGGCCCAACTAAACCGTGGATAAAAAAAAAAAACACAGAGAGACACAGGCAAAACAATTAATTTTAAAGCCGTTTGATGTGAACACTTTCACCACACAGCCCGAGCAGAGGAGAGGGAAGAGAGCAGAGAAGAGGGAGAGAAAGCAGCAAGAGTGTCCTTTTGCCTGTTGTGCGCTTGGGTAAATTGCGTTTGATGTTTGTTTTTATTGTTTCTCATCCGCTGTTGTTTGACTTGGCTCCTTTGAGCCTGGGAGCCACTGCAAGTGCGCGTTTCAGGACAACCATTAATCAAGGCAATTTACATTTGTATAAATATTTAATTAAGCGATGTGATTGTTCAATCTCATGTACGCTGTCGGTTCTCCGTTTATCTGTCAAAGCGTAGGCGCCAGCAAATCAGATTAATTAATTAATCGAAATTGTAAGAAAGTCTTTTTAAATGTCCATAAATTACTTATTGGGTACTGCTAACAATTAACTCAACTATTTTAAATGTTTTGACTCTGGGAAAATTATTTATTTAATTTATTTGTGCTGATAAATGACGTTTTATCTATTTATGTTATATATATTTTTAAAAATTTTTCTTTGATTCGAAATATCTACCATGGACTGACCTCACATTCCTTTGAAAGCGTCTTAAAAAATGTCGGAAACTATTAATGAAAAAATATGTTTCACATTTTGTTGAGCATTTAATTTTTGGGTAATCGTTGCAAATTAAACATTATATTAATCATAAGAAATTTTCCTAACATTAAAATATATAAAATTAAATTATTAACATTAATTAATATTAATTTTTAAAATACATTCGTAATTGATCAGTTATATTTTAAGATTGATATTGATTTCTCCTTGCATAATATTTCCCGTAAAATTCTGTAGAAAAAGCTTTTTATTGCTCATTCGAAACTGCATTTCCACGAATACAAATCGATTGCTTCAAGGTGGCTGAAAACAACCCCAAATAACAAAAACAAAAGCAAAAAAAAAACAACATCAAAACACGCTGATCGAAATTCACTTAAAAGGCCAAACAACAAATATGTTGTTTAACAAATTTAAAGCACGCTGCGCCGGCTGTCAGTGGCTGAGTCTTCCCAGAAAACCAACAAAGCCGCTCTCCACTATCAATTTGTATTGTCATTAGCGATTATGGGCAAAGGACCTGGTCCTGGTCCTGAGACTGGGTCCGACTGGGGCGTAACACGATATGTTGACAAAACGCAGACAGACACGAGGAGACAGACATATATACATATATAATTCGATCGCTGACAAACCAATAAAGCATTTCGAACGGCGCTACTTCAAAATGTTTACTCCTTTGCGTCCTGGCGTTCATTGTGCGCGCCACAAATACGTAATCAAAACCACAGCCGCGAAGTGAGCATGATAAAGTACAAAGCAAAACAACAACAACAACAACAAAAAGAAAAAGGTCGATCAAGGACTAGGTTTTTCATTCGAAATATGTATGTATGGATGTGGTCTGTGGCGCAGGCGTAACGAAAGTGAAATCGAGACACAGTCCTAGCCGGCAGCTGGAACACCTTCGCATCATCATCGCGATGATCATTCTGTTGTTAGATGGCACACAAAGAAACCAGCCGAAAGTCAAAAGGGGCACGCGCTCTCAACCCCGAACAGAGCCGAGTTCAGTTGAGTTGAGTTGAACCGGGCCTAGATCCGAGCTGCAGACATTGTGACTGATCGGGGCTGGGGCCCGTGTTGTCTAGACAGGCCGCAGACACAAGTTTAATAGACTTATTGTAATTGAGTCACAAAAGCCACTCGAATATCGGATCACAACTCTTTCACATTTCCATCTGCCAGCTGCTCAATTGGAAAAGGTGTTGGCCCAATGTAGATTTCTAGGGGTTTCTCTCTGGAAAACGCAATTTTGCATGTGCCTCGTCACTTTAAAAATTTGTTGTAGAATTTAATTAAAATGTTCGCAAATGTTTTGCTTGTTGCCTTTCACGTTTCTCATTGTCTACGCTTCTGTTATGTTCTGTGCGCTTTGTCAACTTGACTTGCCCACCTTTTTGTGGCCTTTGTCCCAAAACAGAATACGACACAATGCGTATAGTTAAATGTTTGCTCAAGCCCCCTTTAGACACACACACACACACACATAATATATATATTTCGGTAGCCATGTGTGTGACTGGCTGGCTAAAAAGTTAATTTTCCATATTTTCTTTGGCAAAAGTTTACACGAACTCTACATCAAAGTCATTATGTGGTCCTCTTTGTGCGGTTTGCTTGGGCTATTCCTGTGTCCTGATAACTAAGACAAAGGCTGTTAATGAGCAGGACCCCAAAAGCTTTTGACTTTGAGACTCACGAGCTTACCGGGTTGATATTATCTTGGAGCACTTTTCTTTTAACAATATTTTTAAAAATATCGTTTAGCAAATATTTCACATATGTGAACTGATTTTAATTTACTTTAGGACAGTCTATTTTTGTTAGGGTAATTCCCAAAATTTATTTTTTCTTATATTATTGTATAAGAAATTATCAAATTAAAAAAATTGCAATAATTGGTTTAATAAAACAATAATTATAGATTATAATTGTTTTTTTTTTTTTAATTTAATANTAATTTAATATTATATTAACTTATAGCCAAAATATGCACACATAATTCAATTAACTTTTAACCATAGTGTTTATAAAAATTAATTGTATATATCTAAGGTATAATTTTATATACATAATATATATTATAATATGTTAAATTTAACATGAAACCCCAAAACAAAATTTCGCATATTTCGCTTGAAAATTCGCTGTTACCGCACATTTACTCAAATCAAAGTGTCGACAATTATTTATATAAACTCGCAGTCGAGATAAGGGAACACCCCTTGCCAATGTATTTGGTTCCCCTCTGCAGAAACGGCTGGCGATAATCCTTTAGCGACCGCTCACATGACTGAGATTTTCACGCAAGAACAAACCGCTTAAATGCTGCCAATCTGAAATGTCAATAGCAGCGCCCCCTTCCGGCTGATGGGTGAGGGTGAGGCTGTTGTGGAGCAGCAGAGGACTCGAAGAGTGGACTCGAACAGTTGCAACATGTGCGAAACTGTCCAATTCCAAAAGTTATCGCACAATTACAACTCGGAAAAAGGTCAAAAGAGCTCTTCGGCCAAAACGAGAACCATTTAAAGACAAATTAATGTGTATTTAAGCTGCGCCAAAGACTAATTGCCCAAAGGCGCTGGCCAAAACAAGTTTCACACACAGAGACTGAAAATCTCACGCCTTTTGTTGATTAATTAATCAAAGTAAATAGCTGCAGCGAGCAAGCGACGTCATTAGCGTAATCTAAACGGCCTATTGATAAGCTTTTTTCCACACCTAATGGCTACATTAATTTAAAGAGCGGCCACACCGACACAGACGACAGCGGTGATGGCGATCAGGAATCGGCCTTGGGCGGCGCTGTTGTTGGCTGCTTTGGGAAACAAGTCATCCCAGACGGCATACTGGTCAACGAAGGCGGGTGGCCCCATTTTGGTTGCATTGTTGTTGTAGAGCAACTGCATCTGTGTCGCATTGCAGGGCGGCCACTCCACTTTGGTGTTAAGAATGGGCTTCCTGCAAACAAAATGTTAGATTGTTAGATTGCATTAAATGCGATTGGGCTTTGGCTTACCCCGTCTTGGCAAAGTGGGCAATCCAGGCGGTCATGCGCTCCATCATGAACAGATCGGTGTGATTCTGGCCCATCAGCTGGCCATACCACAGACCGGGCATCACGTACTGCCAGTCGTCCGCATGGCCCACACCGCTGGGCCGCTGCTCCTTGGTCATCGGCGCCGAGAGACTCCGCTGGCCAATGTAGTCCATCCGCGTGTAGTAGACATTTGTGTACTTGCGCGCCAGCTCCACCAGCCGATAGACGCCGTGGCCGATGATGCCGTCGGAGAAGATCTGTCCGAATCGCTCGATATTGTCCGCATTCAGCTCGCTCGTATTGTTGCCCAGATAAAAGTTCTTCAGGCGGGTGCTTTTGGTCGCGTTGTAGTCAAAGAGGAACAGCTCCGGCGCATATTCCTTAAAGTTCGTGATGATGTCGTGCAGCAGGAGTTCATTCTCAACATGTTCTAACGAGATTGTGGAAATGAAAAGTTAGTAATAAGTCAAAAACCTCAAAAACTCTTATCTAACTAAAACCTAAATATAAGTTTTGAGTTTATTTTAAACTTTTTTCAAATTTGATATTCATTTTCAAATTCATATTAAATGAATTGTAAAATGCAAATCAATTAAGCTCAACTTTTTAAATCGTAAATATGTTATTCCCTGACAAATACGATTTATCGGAACATAATTTGCCCCCTAAACTTTATACGCACGGATTGGGGTGTAGTCCAACTCGTTGGTGGTGAAGCTGACCAGCAGCGGCACCCGGCGGAAGGAGCCCTTGTCGAAGAGCGTGGTGGGATGGTCGCTCAGAAAGTAGTTGTCGATGGCGTAGTTCCACTTCATGTTGACAAACTTGTACTGCTCCCAGGTGGAGCAGACCTCTACAATGCGCTGCCAGGTCACATTGCGCAGGCAGTCGGCCCTGTCGTAGGCATCGTACATGGGACAGGCCACCCCGCGGGCCAGCAGGCGACTCCAGAACTCGTTGTCTATGCTAAAGTGGTTCGTTGCCGAGCCGCTCATGAGTATGGCCCGATGGAACAGACCCTCCGTCAGACGCGAAGCCAAATGCAGACTTACGGCCATGGCGCCTGCACTCATGCCGAGAAGGGTAACCCTGTCGGGATTGCCGCCAAAGTTGGCTATATGCGACTGCACCCACTCGAGTGCAATTAGCTGATCCAGGTAGGCGTTGTTGCTGCCACCCAGAAAGCCCAGCGCTCCCAGCCGATAGTTGAAGGTGACCAGCACCACGTCGTGCTCGAGCAGATACTGCGGACCAGCCTCGTACTGGCTGTGACCGCTGCCCAGCACATTGGCACCACCGTGAATGTACACAATCACCGGCAGACTGGCGCTCAAATGCCGCGTGTAGACGTTCAGCTTCAGGCAATCCTCGCTCATAAATAGTGTGATGCCCGTCTGTGGACAGATCAGCGAATCGGAGGTGGCCTTCAGGGTCGCGGCTCCCCAGGCCTGAATGGGTCGGGGTGGCTGGAAGCGCAGTTCACCGACCGGCGGCTGAGCGTAGGGTATTCCGCGGAACGCGTAGATCGTCTTGCCGCTAAAGCTGCTCATCTGGCCTCCCTGAATGTCACCTAAGGTGGTGCTAACCACCGGATCGTTTTCACGCGGCACATTGGCAAGGCACGCAATTGGCACCACCAGCAGCAGCACCACCAGGCGATTTAGTACGCAAGTCATCTTCCTTTCACACACACACACACACAATTTCTAATTCGATTTCAATGTGAAAATGTTCGAACGACTTTCGTTATTTTGCACCACGTTCCGCAGTCCGCTCCTCAGGGTGGTGCGCCGCACCCGCATTAAAAAGATCGCTCGCTCAACCCACAACTAAAATTGCCGACTTCACACGGTCCGTTCGCTATCGCCAAGTAGCAATTGATAAGTTTGATTAGCATTTGATTAGAGTTTATACGCTCACTCTCCTATATATATATATATATGTTAAGTTTACACACAAAACAAAACAAACAATGGAGAAAAAAATCAAATAAAACAATTGCAATTTTTGTGGAACTGTTGGCTACTGAGATCCACTAGAAAAATGAAAAGATTTTGTTTAAAATACTATGCATTCCTTTAAATTCCTTAAATTCGTTTCATTAGATCCAGATCCACTTCAGATAGTTCTTTAAGGCTAACCGAACCGGTTCTATGATCTCAAGTTATTTTCCTTATCACTGCTAATACGCGCTAGTGGCAAAGAGTGCTAGCCTTCATTCTAAACGTAAACACGATAGTCCAATTAGATCGAATTATATACCGATCGTAAAATATATCGTTAAAAAACATAATACATACCACAACATCTGGTTCATGAGATATGAAGCTGTAAGTGACTCGGCAAACATTTGAATTGAATTTTATTAAACATTTGTTTCGGCGATTTGCCGAATGCATATCTTAAACGGAATATCTTGTTTGCATACTTTCGCCACTAGATTTATAGCTCGTGTAGAGATGATATTTTCATAAATTTTCAAAATCGTTTGACTACACGATATTATTTTCCCATTGTCTTATTAGCTTGAAAGAAGTAAAAGAAATAGGAAATAGACGTGACAAGCAAATCTTGATTGTTCCTTAATAAGAGAAAATCATACAAATTATTAACTATATACAATTTGGTGGTAGCCCAAAGGATATTGCAAAGTACAAAAACACATACGAATCTGTTAAACGTTGTTCCCATCTCAATAGGATAAATTGACGTTCAAGCCAGTTTGCATACGCTGCTTGTTGTTAATTTACAAGGTATTCCACATGGTAAGTTTAAGCCCGTCTAACGTGAGCTTTGCTTTAAAAGTTATCCGGCTAACATTTGCTATATGCCCATCCTTTCTTTCAATCTGGTATTTCGCTTGGTATTTTCTAGACTTCGTTGTGACCTTGGCCAGTTAAATTCGTTCGCAGGCAAATCCAGTTCAATTGAAACTTATTGCTTCATTGAAGTGTTGAATTGAGTTTCGCAGCCGTTAGAGACACAGCGCCCTGCCACTGGCTGCTGCTGATCCTACGCCCGCAGATTTTTTTAGAGTTTCGTGGGTTTTTCTCATGGGTTTGGCAGCAGCGGCAACTCGCTGAGATTTAAATTGATTTCCTTATTAATGCACATCCCTCTTGTAATATTCAATTAAAACTACCCACGAGGCAGTCGTAGTCGCGTCTATAGCTTCCCATTGATTGATATAAGCCGAGTGGTAATTACTCGGGGCCCCGACACTTTTCGGCGCTGGCCGCACTCCGATTTGCCTGGGCAAAAGTGAAAATTATGGCGGCGCTGTTGTGAAAAGCTGACAATGACCTTTGTTAAATAGATTAAATTAATTAACTGTAACTGCAATTGCGGAAGATATCCAGAATATGTTTGGAAATGAACTAACAAAGCGATCACCAAAAATTGCTAAGATAAAAAAGAATCTTTTTAGAATAAAGTGAAAGCTGTCTGTCTCGAAATCAATGTTGATTTTTTCTAACCAACAGCAAACAAGAATGATTATCTCTTTCAAACATGAATTTTATAAATTATTAATAAAAAAATATATATATCTGAAATGATTTAACTTATATAAAAGCACAGAGCGTTGAGCGTCAATTGTTCACACATCGCCGAGTAGCAACATTTTAATCAAGGAAATTGAAATAATTCTTGTTACCCAAACTCTGAAAATATGGAATATTGCGATCTGCAATCTGCTGCTGTTCTGCGAGAGAAGCTCAGCGCAATATTCCAGGCACTTGAGTGCCCATTTGCGCAACGCGTCGCCGCAGGAGCCGCCGGAGCGGCAACCACCGTGCAACGCCTGGTCTGAGCACTCCAGTTGTTGCAAATATATGAGTGGCCTCTTGACAGACATCGTCAGCGTGCTCGTCGCTGATGATGCAAGCTCAAACTGTGCCCCTTGAGTGGCTATGTGTATTGTTTGCGGCAGAGCCGCAACATGCCGAAGCTTCCTGTGGCTTGGTGACGCCGCCTGGGCAGACATGCGAAATTTCTCACGCATCGCTTGCAAATGTTGCCACAATTGATCGGCCCAAAGGGGTGAAGAGTGGGTGCAGCTTGGGGAATATCTACTCAACGTGGAGAACCAACCAAGCTGACCCACATTCAAAACACAAAAGATGTATTTTTTTGAGTGTGATTTGTGAAAGCTGTCTTTGCTGAATAATAAGAAATAATATGTTAATTTAGAAAGAAATAATAATATTGCTAGTATTTTTTTGGTTTTTAGTTCTTTATTTGTATTTGAATAAAGAACAAAGACTAATAACTAAACTATCGAATTAAAAAGTGAACAAAAAAATAAATAAAAAAATTAAACAAATTAATCGTGTTAAAACTGTTTAAAGGTAGATAAGATTCTTGAAAAACATACAAAAACAATTAAAAGATCTTTTTATTTGTTAAAATACAAATTATTTAAAAACGAAAAAAAAATAATGTGAAAATTTCTTAACTAAGAAACATTTGTAAAGAAATTGTTTATAATTAAAAAAAAGTTTTATTTAGCTTATATTTTTTACATAATTCAATAATTTAAAAATATTCAACAATTTCGTTAATATTTCTTGGAAAAACTATAATTGGATTTATCTGCAACAAAACCTCAACAAATTCTTCTTTCAAATTGCATAATGACTAAAGTCATGACCTTTCTCATAACCGCCGTGATCTTTGAGCACATGCCACGCCCTTGGTGGCCCTGAAGATCGATTTCATTTATGTCAAATTTGGCAATTTGTGCAGCAGCTGCTTTTTGGGCCACTACAGAACGCATGTGAATGGGAGGCCATGCAAATTTGAGATGTTTTAATAAGGTTCGTTCTCCGATATTTAAATGACATTTACAAGTTGAAAGGAAACAGTCTCAACTCTCAAGTGACCAACATGCTGGCCCCGAACAAAGCCGTAGGCCTGGCCACGCCCTGTGAACGCCTCGGGCGCAGTTCGGGAAACAATGCTGCAAAAGGAAAACCCCAAGCAACAACAATTGCCGAGCGATAAACCACTTGAGTAATCAATCAAAGCGATATGCAGCCCGGGCGATACGTCGCGACCTCTTGTAATGAATATTTAAAGATGAGAATTATCGCATTGGTATCGCATTGTGAACCGAGGTTGGAGGCCGAACTCCGCTGACTGCGGCTGGGGTAGTTAAGCATTTTGCATAAATGATAGCGAAACAATAGACCAATATCCTAAGGCACTCGATGCCTTTGCATATGCGCATACGATAATTTGAGCACAAAAGTGCGGAGCTCAGCGCAGCATATTGCGTCTAATCTCTGCATGAATACTTTTTCTTGTAATCAATATGAAAGAGGGACAGAAAGACAGACAGAGGGAAGAGCGAGAGAGTTTCTTCTTTTTGAAGATCGCCGGATCCTTCGCTCAAGTGAGCAAAACGCACAAAATGTGAAACAAATAACAAAAGCAAGCACGAAACCCCTCGAATCGAACATTTCTTAGAGGGGTTGCAACCAGGACCTTTCAGCACTCTGATATTGTCAGGACAAGGATAAGAGCCAAGAACCGCAACACAACGGATCGCGGTAGGGACGCCACCGCTCCTCGAACGGAGCTGAGCTGAGCTTCGCCTGGGCAGACAGTGGCAAGAATTTCACACCATTGCGCACACATTGTTGTGCAAATAGAACCTAATTTTTACTTACTTATTGGTTCTGTCCTCAAGTGCCACCAATCGCACACCACTTGGCTGCCCAGAAAGCGGCGGTCGCTCTTCTCCCTGCCGATTCACTCGCAGTATAATTATAGGGAGTAATAAGCTTACCGAATTTGCTTTTGAGCTTTTCATTGTTTTCATTGTTTCTCATTGTTTTCTTAAGATTTTAACTAAGCCAAGATGAACATTTCTTAAATTTAATGCATTTCTACTTTGGGTGTTTTTGGTAATCAACAATTTCTGAATCCAGCGTTCTAAGAAAAGTACTTAGTACTTTAATTAGGAAAGTTTCTGTTAATTACTTATTAATTATTATTTTATTACCTTATGTATTACTCTTTTCAAACATTTTTTTTCTAATTTACAAAGCGAAAGAGAATAAATTCTAAAACATGCGTCCTTAAATTATAAACTACATAGTTGAATATTTAAAAAAAATAAGTTATGGGTACATAGCAGAATTTGTAAATTCCTCGCATATATTTTTGTAACTTTCCCAACATCAAAGAGACAAATATCCAAAAAGTCTTTTTCGTAAACTCTCCAAGTGAGCTTTAATCGATTTTGAAAGTTTGGAAATTGACTGATTCCCGAATTTGTGTTCAGGAAAATCACTTTCATCTAGAACCCAGAAAAGTTTCGCCGTGTTATGTGAAGAACTCAGTTTAATGTTACTTTGTTTTGCTTTATCTGTAACTAGCTGCCAGATAATTTTTACAAAAGGAAAGCTTTGTTATATACTTTTGCACACTTCGTGAGGCTTTGCCACTAGCGCGTGCTGCCGCTTAAACATTGTTTTTATTTTAAAACAGTTTATTTGAGTACTAATTTTATTATTGATTTATAACTATTGTTTAGTTCTTTCAATAAAAAACTAATTTATATTTTAAATTACTCTTGATTATTCATAAATATTTATAAAATTTTTATAAGCCCTAAAAAACGTTTTGGATAACAAAAAGATGTAGCTAAGTGTTGTATAACCTTTTGTACAATATTTATTTTAAGTACCATTAAATTTTCGATTTCGTCGCCTTAATCAAGAACTTAATGGCCCAACATGGCAATAAACTTGCCAGTTTCGAATTTACAACTCCAATTGCCAAGTTATACAATAAGAATTAATGTGCCCAGGGTTTAACCCTCAATTGGTAGCGTTGCCGCCTTCAGCTAAGCAAACAAACCGACAAAAAAAGGGCTATGCGCAGAGTTAGAACCCTAAAACGAAACTTTCCATCAATATAGGCTCGGGTCTGCTCGTATTTTTGCCACTTAATTGAGATTAATTGAAGTTATGTGGCCGATCTGAATAAACAGCTTTTCGGCCATTTTGTTTATGAATGCGTTTTATGTGCACAAACATAACTGTGCCTGAGCTCAAGAGAGAATATTATTAATAATTACAAGAGGGCACCCCAAAAATAGTCATAGAAAATTCGAAAATTTTATTAAATTAAATTGAGTGCGACGGAGTGCAATGGCAACCATTGCAGGCGGAAGCCCAAATGTATCTGTGAGATGTGAGATACATGCATGCAAATCAAATATTTGTTGAGTCGAGGTTAATGCACTCGCCGCTTGTTATGGATACGTTTTTCAAGTGTTTGTGTTTGTGTGTGTGTGTGCCTTTAATTGGGCTGCTGAGCGTCTGTATGGCTGGGCTGTTAATAGTTTTTGGTTGCTTTGTAAGTCACAACTAGCAATTTAAGTTAATTGACATTCAAATGCAGTTGAATAAACTCGACTGCAGATTAGACACGAGAGAGAGAGAGGCAGAAAAACATTTGATTGAACGCGATATCAGACGCTGGCTAAAAGTTTGCCCACAGGATCATTTATCATCCGAGTGTCCTTTTTGTTGTCCTTGCCAAGCAGCTTTAAAATTCGCGGCCATCATTTATAAATTGCCCGATCGAAAACGGTTGAGTAAATCCATTTAATTGCTCTTTGGCAGATCCTGGCTTTAAACTGATGCCCGTGTAATGTGCCAGGCGGCACCCCGTTACCATACCCGTTCCCGTCTCCGGACGTGTTCGCACTCGTGTAAACATGCGTTTGTCATTAGACACACCGGAAATATTGACAGCATTCGACACGCGGCACACGAGCTTGCCACTTTATGTGGCATTTGATTTTTTAAATTTGCGAAAATTTTTCAATTCAACTGCTTTTTGTATTTAACTTTGAAGTCGTCCTGCCTAGCTTTGTCCTCTTATGCTTGAGTAAACAGCGCGAGGGACTGCAAAAAAACACACACACACACACACAAAATACTCTTGCGGGGTGGGGGTTGTTTTTTGGACGGCGAGGGGCGCGCGTGTGTCCTTTGTCTGTGCATCTTTGTTGTGCTCAAGTATCCTTACCATGCCGAATTCTCAAATTTTTTTCCTGGAGTACCTGAAATTTTACAGTTTTTTTTTTTTGTTTCCTTATGAGTTTACTAATTAGGTTTTATTGCGTAGCGCGAATCGTTTTGTCCTTGGCGGCAAGTGTGTCTAATTCGCTTTTTTATGGTGAGAAATGTCCTTTTTTGGCTTACCTAACAAAAACAACAATTCGCAATAAGAAATACAATAGGAGATCATCTATGTTTAATCTTCGAAAATTTTTTAAAATATATATTTCTAAATTGCTTTTTAATGATTTAATACAAGTTAATAATTTTTAAAATTATATTATTATATTAGAGATTTGCTGATTTAATATAAGTTATCAAGTTTTTTGATTATGATATATTTTAATATTATAAAAAAATTCAACATAATATATTTTTTTCATTGATTGATGTTTTTGGAAAACCTTTTAGATTAAAATTTTAAAAAATATATAAATACATACGAATATTTAAATACATTTTAATTTTTTTTTTAGTAATTATAAGTT
>SCDT01003289.1:0-10052 GCA_004143765.1 Drosophila melanica
CTATGAGCCACTTTAGTCACTTGCAGCGGCTGTTTGAACAGATTTATGACACTGCTGTAAAATTGAACAAAGCCGTTAATTCGCGATTTGCTGAAGCAAGTCACACGCCGTAAATACCCAAGCAGCGTTTAATTGTTAGTCACAATCTACAAAATACTCAGTTCCCATAACTGCAAGAAATAAATCAAACAATATGCAATTTAATAAACATTTGCTCAAAACAGCGTGAACATTTATTTTTGTTTTATTTGTTTGCAAGTTTTTAATTCTTATTTTACAACTATATATAATTTTAAAAGTAAAGTAAATATATATGGAATGGAACATAAACGAAAACAATCAATTTATTAATATGTTTAGATATGGACATTTTTTTACGTTAACAAGAATGTCTTAATAATAAATGTAATGAAATTATACCGTCTCAAGACTTTATGGATTAAACAACATCTGTAATGGTAGTTAAATGTGGAACCGTTAATCCGATGTGGCTTAGATTGTAACGATACCCTTTTTGCCAATTTCATGGTCTATTCCCCACCTGGCTGTTAATAAGTTTGCAATTTTGTTAGTTCTGGTCGGTCAAAACTGGCCAAACAAGAAAACGGAGCTCACAACAAACGGAATGGGGTAAAATCATTTCCGGTTCATGTCCGCACACCTTCTAGCGAGGTGCGGCCTGTGGAAAAGGGCAAACACATGACCAGCAAATATCCGTATTCACCATATAGGCAGTGTGGCAACTGAGCCATGTCCTGTACGTCCAGAAGGGGTGGCTCTTGACTACAAATTGTGGAAAACAAAAAAACAAAAAAACAATGCCCAATAAAAAAGTAAACATCCAAAAAAAACTACAACAACTACATGAAACCACTGAAAGCGCCAGGCCTCTCTCAACTTGGATGACATAATGCCAAGTGGAGTATGTATCTGAATATGTGTAATATATCTGTGTATGCGTACATACATGTAAGTACGCTCGAGTGTCTCTGTATTTGCAGCTGGTGTTGTTGTTGTTTTTGTTGAACACGCTTACTACGTCGGGTGCTCGGCTACTCACATTTGTTTCGTGGCATTTGCGTTAAGAAAAAAAACCCAAAAACAAACCTTAAAAAAATATAGGCGACAACCCTCGGAAAAGCAACAAAAATTAACGTATCCCATGGATACACGCTGGCACAGAGAGCGCGTTATCAACGGCACGCACAAACAGGGAGAGAACGCTACATAAGCAGAGAGGAGAAGAGAGAGAGAGGGAGAGAAGGAGAGCGTGCNTGTGTTGAACACGCTTACTACGTCGGGTGCTCGGCTACTCACATTTGTTTCGTGGCATTTGCGTTAAGAAAAAAAACCCAAAAACAAACCTTAAAAAAATATAGGCGACAACCCTCGGAAAAGCAACAAAAATTAACGTATCCCATGGATACACGCTGGCACAGAGAGCGCGTTATCAACGGCACGCACAAACAGGGAGAGAACACTACATAAGCAGAGAGGAGAAGAGAGAGAGAGGGAGAGAAGGAGAGCGTGCGTATGGCCGGTTAGCAGCCGGCCTTTTTGCGCCACATCCACATATATCCGAATATGTGCCTGTCGGGCTGGCTGAATGTATCTGTCAGCTACAGAGAGGGCGCGCGTGTCTAGGTGTGCGCTTTACTGCATCTGTATCTGTAGTTGGCTGTTTCTGTATTGGCGCGTGACGCAACGGGTGTAGTAAACGCGAATGTTGCCAGCGGCCGTTCTTCTTCTTCAGCTCCGTCAGTTGCTGCCGTTTCGGCAACCGTTTGTCAAATGCCGCTCCGTCTGCTTCTTGCCGCTTGCCAGCCACAAGATACAGATACACAGCACTTGGCACTCAGTACTCGTGATACTCTTTTGAGCGTATGCTCTCTCTCTCTCTCGCTGTCCCTCTCACTGGCTCGCCTGCCGCACCGCATTCACATATTTTTCTCTGGGGTTCGTTCGCTCTTCGCCCAATTTGTACGCCTCAGTTTGCATTTCGCTTTGGGTTGTGTCTCGTCTGGTTCGCTTTTGGGTCAGGCAGACCATAAAAAAAATACAAAAAAATTTAATAAAATTAAATAAATGAAAAATTCGCATTCAATTCACATTCGCATCCAATTCAATTCCTAGGCCGCCTGCCCAACTGCAGCAACAAAAGTAAATTGCCACAAAATAATCATAATAATATTATAATAATAAATTGAAAAGAAACTTAATTTACACGTGACAAGTAAAAAGTGTTAATGCAAATCTAACGTGCATTATGTACAGTTTTATTAATTTGAGTTGCGTCCTCAATCTAATCCTCGTGCCGCGACAGTGGCGCGTGTATCCGCCAGATACACGTAATGCAAAAGCTGTTGTCTGCCCGTTAAATGTTCAAGTGCCAGCTTCCGCCTACAACAAATAGAAAAAAAATAAATAAAAATAAAAAAAGGCGTCTAATCTGTGTGTGCAACGTTTTGTAAATCCACTCGATAAATAAATACGTCAAAAGTTAAATCTAGATAGTTCAGTTCATCTAAAAATGCACCTCTATAAATGCAGACGCCCACTTCAGCTGCTTTGATTGCGTCCAAACGCTGTTTTCAAAACCGATCGCATTTCTCAACGCATTGTCACCTGCCAATAATCAGTTCGGCCAGCGCTTTTGGCCAGCCAATTAATCAACAACGATAACGGCACTGACTTCAAACCAACCGACAACAACAACTGGCACATCCGCAGCCAAAGTGCACGTTTTTTTGTGGGCATTGGAAGATATGACATAATTCCAAGCCATTCACTTGCCACACACATACAAAAAAAAACAAAAAATTTAATAAAATAAAGAAATATTTAAGAAGAGGGCACCCGAAAGAGCGCGCTCGTTCGCTCTGCCCTCGCTCCCACTGAACTGCGGGCAAAGAGCGCCCAAAGAGCACATCAGGTGCGCGTGGCGACCAATGATCCGAATCCGAATCCAACAACAAACAAAAAACAAAACGTCGGAGCCCAACCAACCCACCCACAATCAAAATCATCTTCGCATAGCGATTGCAGCGTTTTATTTAATCTGTCTGACGGAAATGTGTGACACACCCGCACCACCCGAAAACCCTTTGAAATAATCATATAAAATACAAAAAAACCAAAACGCCCACCCAAAGCTTAATTGAAATGCATGCCGGCATTAGCTATAGCTAGGCCCGTTTCTATATTATACCTATGCACGTGTGTGTATATATCTACATATATATATGTATATAGATACATATGTTTCTCTGTGCATTAATATATATTTGAATATTCGCGGGGGTTTGTATTATTACAAAATTGCATTCTGCGAGGCGACCTAATAAATAAAACGCACACACACAAACATACATACATATATACACGTAGATATGCATGATAGATAAGCAACAACAAGTTAGATGATTGCGACAAAGGGCGGCGCGCGTCTTAAATTCCGTTTCGTCAAGTTTACATTGCCGCTTTCATTGTTGTTGTTGCTTTTGGCGACACACATCGCCGTTTTGACCATGAATTCGATTTAAATGCAAAAGTCCCAAAAACGTGAATTTATTTTTGGGCGAAAGGAAAACAAAAATGCGAAACCTATAAAAAAAACCCAAGACAAGTGCGTATGTTCGTTGTTTGTGTATGTGTAAAATGCCGTAATAATTAATTGATCGACAAGTGCGCAGCTTTGGTTTTTTTTTTTGTTTTTTCGTTTTTTTTTTTTTTTGGTGTGCGTCGCTGCGGCCGTTCGCGTCGCGTTGCCGAAATCGAAATCGAATTCGATCTCAAACGAACAGCCGCTGCCGACGCTACCAAATATTATTGTTGTTGTTATTGCTTTGGGGGCCCTTGCAACATCGAACCAAAGCGTACCCAAGCCGAGCAGCGGTTGAGCTTGCGACAGTGCTGCACGCGTCGCTGCCAACAAATTCACCTGTTGTTATTGTTGTCTGCAGCTGGTGGGCGCGCCAATGCATTGCAATTTACATTTCTATGGAGTTCATTTTAATGATCTAAATAAATTTCAAGTATTAGCACAAAAGTCAACCCACAAAAAACACCTACACAT
The DNA here is from genome assembly GCA_004143765.1 of Drosophila melanica. NCBI lineage: Eukaryota > Metazoa > Arthropoda > Insecta > Diptera > Drosophilidae > Drosophila > Drosophila melanica. Next base: position 4,076 of record SCDT01003289.1, read on the forward strand.
ACAAAAAGAAAGACTTACAAACATATATGTATATATATTTTTTTGTTTATGTAGACACATATCGCACCACATTGCATTAAAATTATCAAATTTTATTAATTCGTAATCAACAGCAACAGCGACGCCAACAACGCCGCAAGCTCAGCTCTTGTGCACTCAATTTCGCGACTGCGACTGCGACTGCGACAGCGGCAGCGACGGTGTTGGCAGCAGAGACGTCGACGTGAACGTTAACGTTAACGTCAACGTCGACAACAGCGGCTTCAACGGCGCCTCTGGCCTTAGTTAGTCAGCCGTTGCGGCAGCCAGTTAGTCGTGCTTTGCTAGTCGCTGCTTGCGGTTTTGCCTCTCTCGATTTTTTCGGTCAACTCTTTTTGTCGCGCCTTGTCAACGTCAACGTCGTCGTCATTGTAGTCACCGTTACCGACGCCCCGTCGCCAAGTGTTTTGTGTCTTGTGTCCACCTTCGTGTTACGAGTTTGTTTTCTGAATTGAAGTTAAAGTGATTTGAAAAGTGGTCAAAAGGACACGCTACCAATTTGACGAGGTTGGCTCGAAGAAACACATACGAATAAAATATTTACAAATATACACAGGCCAAAGTGTGATAAGCGAACCCAGGGAGCAAAACGCGAGCCACAAGTAAATGGTGGATACTTCGTTGCTTAGATCGCTAGGCAAATGCCTGCAGCTGCCGCGGCAACCATTTGAATAATTGATAACAATTCTATAAAAATAACGAGTGCAACGCCAATAACAATAAAACGCTCGTGCATATATCCTTAATGCAAGCCGATATAACCGATATAACTACCATCGATATACACTTATAATTATAATCAATCAAACGAATCCGAATTAAATGTAACTGGTTTTACTCCCAATTTCCATAGCCACTGGCAAATTGTTCACGTTCACGTCTACTCGCACACATGCTTACATAAATAAAACAGTTATCAACAAAATTACAAAAATCGAAAAAAGACAATACACAACAACAACAACAAAAATACAAAACAACAAAGNTAATCCGAATTAAATGTAACTGGTTTTACTCCCAATTTCCATAGCCACTGGCAAATTGTTCACGTTCACGTCTACTCGCACACATGCTTACATAAATAAAACAGTTATCAACAAAATTACAAAAATCGAAAAAAGACAATACACAACAACAACAACAAAAATACAAAACAACAACAAAATCTGCAACGCACGCAGCTACTAGGAAATCAAGGTAAATTGTTAATAAACGACAACAAATGCAGGTCACACTGAAGACCTCCCAAACTTTTTAAAGAATGCGTTAACGGAATTAAAAATATATATAATAACATGAGTAAAATAAATTAATAAACCTTTTATTCCTTAATTTAGACATATTTTTAACAAAGTTTGAGAAATAAACAAAAACTAGATTTTAATACTTGACAATATTGTAATATATGTGTATATATGCATATTTTGAAAAGAAATCTTTCACTTTGAAAAAATTGTGTTTTTAGGAATATAGAAAATATCTCTCGCTTTGGAATTTTACTCACTGCAAGATCTCAAAAAGAAATTTTGAATACACTGAATTTCTTAATATTTGCGTTAATCAATTCCTCTTAAAATTATACAAGTTTTATAACAGTCATATGTAAAATTCACGTTCTACCTGAGTACTTATTTCCCGGAACATATGATTGCGCAGATTACATCATCTGCCAAGTGATAAGTTCACAATGTTCACAATTAAAGCCCAGTCAGGCATATACTAAAATTGTTTTGATTAATTGAAATTAAAAATATATTGAAATTATTTTTAGTTAAATGCCACCCGCTCATTATATTTAACAGATCTAATCGTATGCAAATCAAAAATTATATTCGCATTATCCACTTCGCTAATTTGACACAATTTCGGATAATTTATTTTGAAATTTAACGGCCCGTAAACACAGTATTATAAATGAACCGTTGAAGATGTCGAAGAACTATTGTTGATACCTATTTATAATATTTAATTTATGCATTAATATTACCCTTTAAATGTGAGCTTAATTAAGGGGTATGTTAAAGGTGTTTACTCATTTCCGAGATATTTGTATTTTGATCATATTTAACCAAAAATATCTATGTTCAAATCCTAATGTCCTTATACAAGACTCCATCTAAATATATATAATATGTTATTTTTTTAAAGAAACTTACACTTTTTAAATATCTAACATTTATGTATACTTAATGTCTTGGTTACAGGGTAGATTCCAGTCGTTTGCTATTGGCAAACATTTATATTTTGCCTAGAAACAAATGTCAAAATCCAATAAATGTTTAACCAGTTTTTTGTCTGTGCTAGTCTGGTGTGAAAGGCATGCCGTTGTCATCGGTTTGATCTACAGATGTCGCAATAAATTGGAAAGAAATAAACTCAGATTAGTGTCAACTAAGCATCTTGGCCGAATTCACACAAACGTATAAACGTTCGTGCAATTGTTGCTGTGATGCCCTCAATCCAGAAGATACAGCTAATCATATATCTCATGGATACACACGTGCCAGTTTCATGGCTATCTGCAATAGATGGTAACATGTTCATTTGAATTACCATTTCGAATCCATTTGTTCGCCTTGCCAGCTGCTTTGCCCGCTGCCACATCGGCATCAAAACACTCTAGATAATTGCAAGTGTAGGCCACAAACAAGCACTGACTCGGCCCATTCATTGACCTGGCTCGTCGAGCCGTGTCAACACTTGGCAACTAAGTTGTTGCCACACACGAAAATCAATAGAAAAATTGAAAACGCGAGCTGCTTAACCAGCAACCAACCAACTAACAGGCATCCCGCCCCCTCCACGCTTCTGGGTCTGGCTCATAACGCACGTGACACCTTTTGCTGGGCGAGAAATGGGGTGAGTCTCGGCTGACACCAACACCAACAATAACACCCCAACCCTCCCCAACAGACTCACTGCACACTCACTGACATAATACGAGCAACGACAACAACAATAATTACGACGAGCCGTGCGTCTTTTAGGCGTCATTCATGTCGTGTCGGTTGCACATTAAACGCGTTTTCTTCAGGCGCTTTTGGTTTATTATTTTGTTAGCTGTTTTTTAGTTGTTTCTTTTTTCTTCTTTTGTTTTGTATTTGTCCAGGGCGGACTGGGTGTGAGTCACACGAGAGCCGCGGGCCCAGGCGCGCTCTCGTTGCCCGATTTTCATTCAAGAAATTTGCTGCGCGACTCTGCGCAAAAGCGGCCCAAAGAGACCAAAGAGAAACCCTAGCAAGCCTGTGGGCTGAGGGCTAAAAGTTGGGTGGCAGTTTCAGCAAAGAGTCGTCATCACGTGATTGTCTCTCTCTCTATATATATATATATATATGTGTGTGTGTGTGTGTGTGTGTGTGTGTGACAACGTGGCGCCGGTTAAGCGGCATGTTGCTGTCTGAATTCGGCGCCCTGGAAACTCAATTCGTTGGGGGCTCAGTTTCAGTTTCGGGTTTGGGCCCAGTGTTTGGCTTTGGCTTTGGCTTTGGGGTTCGCTTTTGCTTATTTTATTTCTCTTTTTGTCTTTTGTTTTTTATTTTTGGGTGTCGCTTTACATGCTCTATGTGCATTGTTGCTTCATGCTTTGGCTTTTGTGTGGGCTTACATGGAGCAACAACAACAACAGCTCGCCTCGAAATCAGGTCAATGAAATAGCAACATTTGGCACGGCTTTAAAGTGTCGCTGGCATCGCATTTCGTTGCCGCTTCTTCGGGCTAGGCGAAGGTGAATCTGAGCTTCAGTGGGTCGCCTCCTATTTTTGGTGTCATTTCAAATCAGGCAAAACCATTGCCACCCACTCAGGCCAAAAGCACGGCAAAGACAAAGACGGCAAGCAAGCGTCTATAACCTGGCTTTAATTTTGTGTCGTTTTTCTTTTTGCCTTGTTGACAATTCTCTTTGTTTTGTTGTGCTTTGGTGTATTTCTATTATCCGCTTCTGTCCTCTGACTTTGAATTTATTTGTATTAAGTCTGGCATTGGCTTAGTTTCTTTTACTGCCAATTGTTTGTTGCCTCGTATGCCTGGTGATTTTTTTTATATTTCCCCTATGCCATTTCATTTGATTCGCTTGCAGCACATATAACTCAATTATTGGCTTCAAGGCACGCGTTGACCAAGCTTTCAAATCAGGAATTCGATTAATCCGCACTTTTGCAATACTTTCCTTTGAAAGGAACCAATTAATTGCAATTTGTTGGCTCTGCTTTCCACTTGCAATTTATGATGCGTGCGCATGGCATTTGTTTACACAATTTTCTTCAAAGAATAGATTTTAGCACTGAAAAAAAAACAGTAAAATATACATATTTATAATTTGCTTGGCATTCAAATTTTACAACAACGCAATTTCTTTTGATTTCTTCATTTGTAATTAAAATTCTTATCAATGCTGCACCGAAAGTTTGATAATATATGTATATTATAGGCTTCGAATTGTCCGTTCTGCTAAGAGTTGATTTATATATTTGTTTTTATCAAAGTTGAATATTTTTAATTACCGGTATCGTTCCGTAAATGTTCCGGAAATGGAATTATAGACGAATGTTGTGTTTAAAGCCAAATTTATTAGCGCAAATTTAGAAACGCAGAAATCTCAAAATGCTTAAAGCTTTTTATTTTATATAAATTATTTTTATTTGACACATAATATTTATATACAAGCTATGTGTGAATTTTGTTGAGTGTAATTGCCCGGGCAACGTTTACAAGCCATTTGCCACAGTTCTTGTTTCTGCACTCTCTGCAGCAATGAGGTAAGCAATTAGACAAGAGAGAGATTCCTTTGAGCGTTATTATTTAATATTTACAGTAGCATGCGGCGTATGAGTAATGCTTGACCAAAAGTGTGTGAGTGTGAGTGTATATATGACGTCAACAATTGCTATTCATATGGGTCTAGATATTTATTTATACAGAGGCCTGTCAATTGAGCTCGCATGGCTATATAAAGTGCGGCGATTTGTTTGGGCCACATTTGTAGTTTGCTATGCCAAGTGCGTCTGCCAGAGCCAGGTTGAAGGGGGAAAAGGGAAAAGGGAGACGCTGATATTACGCTGTCAGCAACTGCGGCTGTTGCACTTTTCATTTGCCAAAAAAATGTGTTTGCTTTGAGGCCGCTGTAAAGCTGCCTACCAAATTGCACTCGTGCGGCACATGTCAGTCTGTGTGTGTGCGTGTGTGTGTTTGTCGGTGTGTGTGCGCTTAGTAAGTCTGTTTGTCTGTCCTTGAACTTTGATTGCACTTTTGCACACAAATCCTATATTATTTACGTATGTTCATTTCCAAGTAAAGTACACACACACATATATGTAAATATATAATACTCATACGCCACTTGGTACGCTGCCTGAGTACGTTTCGCTGCCTTAAAAATAACAACAAAAAAAAAAGCCCAACGAAAAATTATCGATTTTAGCTTATCTGGCATGATATGCGCCTGATTATCGTATCTTTCGTTTGAGCTCAAAGTCTGCGCTTATCGATGGACAGGCAGGTCCAAACCCGAAATCGAGAACATCAAATTATAAACATGTAAATATGCCGCTGAAATGCTGACTCGACGTTTCTCTCTAGATTGTTGTTATATATATATATACGTATGTATATATAATTTGTTTTTCTTTTTGAATTTTAGTTTATTAACCTCATTTTGTTGCTGTTGCCGCCAGGCCGCTATACAGCTGGGTATTTTATATACATGCACGTGTATATTTATATATAGATATATATATATTTAGTTTATATTTATATTTATTTAAATGCTGATAAATGAGCAATCACAATAATTAGTGGTTGAAAGGCGGCCACTGCGTTTTAGTGTTGTGTTCATAGTGAAGCTCGTAATAAATTTTTAAGCAGTCACGTGCCAACAGTTGCCAAGACGTCTAGATATAGATTTATAAATACAATATTATATATATTTCGATTTTCTTAATTT
>SCDT01003302.1:0-16347 GCA_004143765.1 Drosophila melanica
GCTCCACCCACATGTGTGAAAAGTTCTACGTTGCGATGTTTTGGCAAAATGCAAACGATGACAACAACAATGAACAACAGCGGGAAGCAGCCGAAGGGGACGACAGTTTGTGCTGAAGTTGTTGGCTGTTGTTCTTGTTGTTGCTGCTGCTGCTGCTGGAGCATCGGGAGAACTGCACGTTAAGAAAATCAAGCAAAAATTTTAAATTTGAATATGTTTTTCTTAACATTGCTGAAAAAGATTTTGCTGTCCGATGCCTTTGCCATTTGTCTGCCCCGTTTGTCTGTCTTACACATTCTCGTTGTGTTATTTATTTGTTAGTTTTACGATTCAAATGTATTCAGTCTCTACCCCCCCATGCTCACTACATATATTTGGTTTCTCTCTCAATTTTTTTTTTCTTCTCTGCACTTTTTTGTTCGTCTTATTTTTTGTTATTTTCCAAGTGCCGCTTATTATGCACATTTTAAATCATCTACGCAAGCGACAACGAGGACGTCGAAAGCCGAGCAGCAGGAGAAGGACGTTTCTCTGGCAGCACAGTTAAATTAAGCACACTTTCATATATATGAATTGCATGCGTATCTATGAGATACAGTAGCTGCAGCTGCAGCTGCAGTTGCACTGCTGTAGACAAGTACTTTGCATATGCATTTCTGTGGGCGGACCAGCTGAAATAATAGGCACATACACTTTTACCACACACATCATCATCAAGTTGTGGGCGTGTCAAAAACATTTGCTCACTCCACACACACACACACACACACACATATATATACATATATAGCAAATAACTTCAATTAAATTCCATCTAAACACATATGTGCTGTATTTTTGTTTTTAGTACAAAGTTTTCTTGAATAATGATAAAATGATATTCACATACATCTGAATAGCAAATTGTGTGCTCAGCTATTTATTTATTGCCAACCAATTATTTTTATTTTTACCGTTTTGCGGTTGCATGGACTGAAGTCTGTCGCCTTTCAATACAAATTTATTTGTTTTGTTTGCAACATGTCAATTTTCATAATTCTAACTCTTAAAGCTCACGACTTAAATTTGAACTGCAAATTCGCTGTTTCCAAACGATAAATACAGAGTATTAACATGTTAAACATTCACCTTTATTGAGATTTCGTATATAAATATATTTTTCATTAGAGCTAATTTTGTGTTAGCCATTTGACCAATTTCGTATATTGAAAAGTATTACACAAATATTTGTGTCCAGGCTAGCAAAATGTTTTTCCTGTGTGATTATTTTGAACAAAAGGAAAACCTACACAAAACATTTGACAAGCAGTCAACAGATTTGTAAATTGGCTTTGAAATATTTGAAATTGTGTTTTGTATAGAAATTTATATATATTCATTTCAAATTCTTGTTGTGCAAAAGCCGAACAGCAAATTGCTAAAATTGACAAAGTTTCATTTTATTTGAGCTCTCGCAGTAATTTCTTTTCAAATATAGTCATCCTTATTGTTCAATTACTGCAACTTTTATTGCTGCAAATTATTTCAATAAACTGTTAGTTACTCGAACAAGTAGGACAACTATCCATGCATAACAAATGCTGTTTGCATTTCACGGCAATATAAAAACAATTGTAAACGCCAACATTGGCACTAACTGACTATGAAATACCCGCACTTGACTGATGTTTTGGGCCATTTTCAAGTTTAATTTAAAAATTACATTTTTTATCTGTAAGAAGTGAATTATTAGTTTTCAGAAACATACTTAAAAACTGAAGAAATAATTGGTGCAAATTAAGTTCAATTTTAATTTTGATTTTTAATGTAACTTAGAATTTTTATGCTGAATCAATGTAAGAATAAAACCATGGGTAGAAATTTAAAATCTGACAAAGTTGCTCTTCTAAGAGTCTTTAAGTCTTTATTTAAATCTATTAAAATTATAAAAATATTTGCAAAAAAATTACATTAATTAAATGCAGAATCAGTCTAGAGATCAAATCATGATCAATAAAAGTTATCCCATAAAAATCACTTCAGTTTGCACAAAGTTATGTAAGCTCGCATAACTCCGGGAAATGCTTGGCAGTTGTTCTGGCTTAAAAAGATTTTTTGCCAATCAAATGTGTGTAATATGCCCATCATAACTGATGCGGTACGCGTATTAACTGTATCTGTTTGTCGTGCCCATTAAAACCTGCATTTTATTGCTCATACGCCGCATGAGCCCAATTGGCTGGCAACAATGGCAAATACAAAAAGGCAAAAAAAGTAGTGACAACAGCAACTACAACAACCATTGTGCCGGCAGCCGCTTTACAGTTAACAAAAGTGGCTCTAAATGTGTCGCGCTTGCTGCCGCATTTTGGGTCCGTTAACGCTACCCATTCGTAACCCAGCGAACTGTCAACTTTGCCGGCTCTGCCCAGCGCCACACGCCGCTCCATAGCCAGCGGCTAACTGCAACTGGCTGACTAACCATCCCCCCCTCACCCCCCTCAGCCCTGTGCCACACGGCTACCTGCTCCTCCATCGTCAACGTCATCGTCAGGGTCTTCAGCGTATTTAATTTGAAAACATTTTCGTGTCATTTACGTGAAGTGCAGCGATTAGATGCGGTTGCCATATCCGTACTTCGCTCTCCCTCCCTCCTTCTCTCGCCCTTTGTAGCTCGCTCTCTGTTTGTTCCTCTGTCTATCTGTGCTGTCTTTACTGTAGTAGTTGTACCCTTTGCTAGGGTTTTATTAATTTTTCATGGATTACGGAAATATTTATTTATTTCCAGAAAATAATTTATTCTTGTCTGCATTCCTGTTTTAAATATATTAAAAAAAAAAAAGCAGTTTCATTTTGATTTTCATATTATATATATAAGAACTTAAAAATGAACAGGTTTTGCTTTTAATATAATTTATTTCTTAAAATATTTAAAAATTTGTAATATTTCATAGAATAGATATACGTAAGAGCATTTGGATTTCATCTTGCTGACGACACAAAATGTTATTGTTATTGTTGTTGTTTGGCAGAAAGTTTTCAACTTATACACACTTACACACACACACACACATGCACAGCACACCATGCAAGGTAATTACGGTGCAAATGCGAGGCAGTGTTTGTGATTTTTGCTTGAACAACAATTGATTACAGTTGTTGTTGCTGTTGCTGTTGTTGTTGTTTAACTTTCTATGCCCGAGTTGACATTTGACAGGGCTTCGGTTTAGTTGTTGTTTTAATAATTGCTATTGTTGTTGTTGCTGCTGTCTTTGGTCCGTTATTAGTCGCCCACGCGTTGCAATTATCATAGGAAATAATTCAGAGACGTGACCACAAACATGGGCAGAATTTTAAACAATTACAGAGCTATGCGAATATACCCTTTAAATAGTAAGTGCAAATCGAATCATTAATTAGGAAAACCTATTTGATTACTGATTTATGTTCCATTTAGCTCATGCCAAATCGTACATCTGTTATTATCGAATGAGAATTATATATATTTCTGTTTTATTTAATGTAATTAAGTTTAGGCTTTTGAAAATATTTGAATATCAAATTATCCTGTCTTTCTATGCGACTAAAACATGTAACGGTTTAATTTGTATAAATATTGGTGTTGATTTTATAAACTACAAACAGCTGCCATTAAAATATTTGATTACGTTAAAGAGCTGTCGATAAATTAAACAGATTTAATGTGTACTAAATAAATCTATATTTGAAATTAGGTTAGTTTAGTAACTTTAACAGAAACATTTCTTATGTTTTCATAATTTAATTTGACTTTTACAAAGTTAATTTATATGTTTAAGATTTGAATTTTATTATAAGGATATAGATTCTTATGTATTCAAATAATTTGGTTTGTCAAGATTATTCTGAATATTTTAAATATTTATATAAATTTTTCTTATTTATATCAATTATGAATTCAGAGTAAATTTATTTGGATAATGTCTGGAGTTATAGATGTCATCGGTACAAATATGCTGTCAATTTTTGGTGTTTAATTTTAATATCGAATTTATTTCGTTCAAATTGAATACAAAATGAAGAGACTCTCCCAAAGCAGTGTCATCAAATTTGCACTTCAACTTTGATATTTTACCTTGGACTTTGCTGCTTCTAATGCATGCCAAATGGCGCTCGCATCAATAAAGCGTACGTCACTGTAATTGCGCGCACACACAACACACACTACACACACTACACACACACACGCATTGCATTTGGACTTTAGACTCTTTGCACGCTCTTTGTATGCAAGCAATGGCTGAGGACAGGGATAAAGCTAGTGCTGAAGAGTGGCGGGGAGTGGCCGGTGTGGGCAAGGGGGGGTTAATGGGTAACTGGTAACGTGTAGTGTAATGCCATTAGCTGCCAGCCGCGCGGCAAAGCCATTTGAAAGTTCAACACGTTCAAAGGTCCGACATGCGAACCGCTGTCTGTCTTTGTCGTTGTCTGTCTCGCTCGCACGCTCTCTATGTGGTGTCTTGGCGTATCCTTTTTTTTTTTTTTTTTTTTTTTTTTTGTTTTTCTGTGCAACTTTCACTGTTTATTCTGCTAAAAGCGCCGGCCAACACTCAACACTCGTGCACTTGAAGCGCTCGCACACACACACGCAGATCTCTAAAAGGCAGACGTGCACTCCTGATACTCTGCCGAGTGGGCGGCACACACACACACACACGGATAAACAGACAGGCACACACACACACACACTCTTACAAAAAAATAACTCAAACGGAGCCCAGCTGCAATAGCAACTGGGCAACTGGCTTCGCCTCGCTTTTAATTGACTTTTTATGCGCTGAGCTGCGCACTTTACTTCCACTGCCAATTTCAACGTTCCAATTGCACGCATTCACATACAACAGCATGCCACGCCCACGCCCCCGCCCCCCCCAAAATCGCCGTCGCCGTTTGCCGGTTGAATTTAACGCGCTTTAAGTTGCAAGTTGTTCGGCATTTGCATTTGCCAATCCACAGGCGCAGCCACTGTGACACTTTGCAAGCCATTAAGCATTTTCATTACCTGCCTGGGCTGCTTTGCATTTTGATAGCCCCAGCATTGTCCTTAGTCCTTAGTCCTGGCTCTGTGCTCTGTTTTGTTTACGTCTGCGCTATTAATTGCCACAGCACCAAAATGCAAATTGCAAATGCAACTGCAAATGTCCAGTTGCTAGCTGAGGCCCGGCCACAGTCAGTCAGCCAGTCGGACAGACAGTCGGACAGTCGGACGGACGAACGGATGGGATGGGATGGGTTTGGGCTGGCATTCCTGGGGGCTGGGGCACAGTCAAGTTAGTCAACTGCCAAAGTGAATTATTGTCCTGGTTTGCATATTATGCTAAAGTTTTCGTTGTCCCCAAACGTTTCTCTAGTTGGCTCGTTCGCTCGTTCGTTTGTTCGTTCGTGGGTAATTAAAACGCTTAAAGACGCATCAGTGCGTGACAAATCTTGCTTTTCACTTTTCACTTGGTCGCTCGTGGGTGGGTTGGTTACCAGTTCGACCAGAATGTCCCAAGGACCACCATCACCACCACCACCACCACCATCACCACCACCACCATCACCAGCAGCAGCAGTTGGAGTTCTTCGTGGCCGGCTATTGTCTGTCTTGTCACTCAATGTTGAGCCAAGTTTTTGTCCATACACTTTCAATGAGATAAATGCCCCCAAAAAGGGTTTCTTCACTTTGCCAGAACGTATGTGGGCTGCTTTTGAACTCTGTGCATCTGCTAATTAGATTTTACTTATCTATAGTCAAGAAATTTGCCTTTGATTTGTCTTTGAATAATTATTTTTATTGATTATTTATTTCGAAAAAATTAATGTTGAAAACTTTAGCATAAAAGGGCTCGAAATAGCTTACAAAATCGCCTTTGATTTGAATACGAAATTGAACAAAAGCTACAAATAGTAGTTTTTGACCAGAGTTTACTTATCTAATTTGAAGTTTGGGTTTGATTTGCCCAAAAAAATGCCTGAAGTTATTGTTAAGTTTTTGTTTTCAAGAAACTTGAGAGACAAAGGGTTACAAATAGAGTTTTGCATGCATCAACAATTTTTTTTTAAAATAATATTTTTGAATATTTTATAATTTTTTATTCGAATTTTTCTCTAATCTTTGAGATTAGAAAAATTTATGTAATTAATAGTTTGTTTTTTAAATTGTTACCTAATATGAATCATGAATTTTCTTTAATTAAAACTTACTCTTAAATAAATTATTATCATTTTAATGTTAGCTAAATTGAATAATGCTTTATTTATTTATATATTTATATTTATATTTAACTCAATTTTCTTCACTTATATAACATATATAGTCAACGGCTTTCTATTACATTGTTTGAGAACATTATACTGTTAATTTATTAATTGTCAGTGTTATAAACTTGATAACAGTTAACTGAACTACAGTTCAGCTTGTGAAAGTTTAATAGCGAACAGCTTCAACTTAAAGTTTCATAGCTGTCACTTGGAAAAAACTTGTGTTTTTTCTCTTTATTATTTTTGTCATTCATATTAATCGTTAAAATTGAGTGCTCATAGAGAGCATTCTATAGTTGAACACTGTACGCTGTATCTTTATTCTATTATCCTTGTCATTGTTATGGAAGGCGGGGCTTACTGCCTGCTGCTGTTGGCTGTTGGCTGTTGGCTGCCTGGCTGATGATGTACCCCCCCTTCCCTTCCCTTCCCGCCCCCCTGCAGACACCATACTCTATATATCTAGACTGCTGCCACTTAAAGCTTCATTCAACTAAATTCTTATGAAAGAGTTCAAGTTGTGTGCACAGAAGAAGCAGCAACAGCAGCAGCAGCAACACTAACAGCAGCAACAACATCTTCGATTGTGTCTTGTACAGTGTCCGGCACTCGGGATGATAAAGTGTTCTTCTTCTGGCTAAGTTCGTGTCAGCATTAAACTGTTTAAAGTTGCTGCGTACACACAAATTTTTATGTAAAAATGCCGCAGGAGTGCGGGCAATTAGTGAATGCTGCTGCTGCTGCCGGTTGATGCTGCCAGAGAATTTGTCGCAAATCTAAAAAGCCAAAAAATGACTTAATAGCCAAAAGTTGTGCATGCGACAAAGTAAGCGTTCGTGCGTGGCAGCGACGAACATTTTGGCCAGCTTATGGGCGAGGCGGTCGGGGGTCGGTACTCGAGGTTGGATATTTGCGGCGCATATGAGTGACACGGGCAGGCTGACTTGTCGGCACGACAGCAGCAGCAGCATCAGCAGCAGCTGATGTGACTGGTGGGTAACAGGCAGCTGGTGGCATGCGGCATGTGGCAGGCAGCAGGCAGCAGGCAGCAGTCATCAGGCAACGCGTGCCGTTGGGAAAGTTGCCAGCCAAGGCAGCCCAAGTCGGGCAGCCGCAAGAGAATGCGTGCCTGTGGACAAAACATGTCATCAGCCTCGTCTCGGGCAGTCTTCGCCTTTCGTTTTAATTCATAACAAAAATGGATGATGAACCCATGAATGGGACCAAAATATGAGAATGGGCTGCGGTATGCGAATTGTTCAAAAAGGGGAGCTCGGCGGATGCGAGGGGCGAAATCGTCTACTGCCGCTGCTGCTGGGTGTTCTGCAAATGTTCTTCGGTTGGCAATTATAATTTTCATTTGCTGTGTTAAAAATATGATTCGAATTCAATTTGGCCTGGGGCAAACGTTTCATAATTATACCCTGTACGCAAATTAAATGTGGCATATGTGTGGCGATTAGAATAGAATATTTGGCAGATTTGTTACTTAATTAAAATTATTATTAGATATTAATTACACTAAAACAACAATGGTAATGCATGCTATCTGCATGAATTTAGCAGCACAAATTTCATGCTGAATATGAAAGGCAAATAAAAACTTAATTAATGTCCAATTTAAATTTCGAGTCTAACCAACTGAATTGGCCATAAACCGTTTTCAATAGCAGTGACATTAAGCCTTAGCAACGACTGAAATATCACGTATTTTCCAACAGTTTACATGCTGTCCAGCCCAATTAAACTTGAGGACTGTAAAATGATTACCTGCTGTATGCTTTTTACCTGTTTCTCATTTGGGGCCACAAATCTATGCAACAAATGCGGCATTTAAATTGATTCGTTCATTCAAGTGCTGGATGGTTGGGGTAAAGAGGTGACCAGGAAGGGGGTGGTGGGGGGAAGTGGGAGGGGGTGAAAAAGGAAAAGTAGATTGAGCAGCCGCCTCCACTCGACTCGAATGTCTGTGCTGATTAGACCTGGAGACGAGGATAGACGACGGCGTGTAAATGGCGCCTGGCAAAAGGTGTTGATGATGACGACAATGATGATGATGATGAGGATGATGATGGCGATGATGATGTACATAAAGTGCCGTTGGGCTGACAATCCCTGCTCTGGCATTCCATAACGTGGGCAATGAGGGAACCGCGGGGGGATGCCAACTCTGGCTAAAACTTGTCGCCGCGCACGGAAGCACGAAAATTGAATTGACATGACAGTCAGTCTGTCCCTTCGTCCGGTTGTCTCCCCCAAGTACCTTCGTACATTCGCCTTGTCCCTTTGGCTACGTCCGCCGCCCCGCCCCATCCCTTTCCACCCGTTGCGAACTGACAACAGTTTATGTTGGGTACGACAGTTCGGCGTACGCTTCATAAAATTCATTTCCGCGCCGCGCTGCTGCAAAAGTGATTAAAATTATAATTAAACTGTGACGGCAGCAGCAGCAGCAGCAGCAGCAGCTGATAGATAGAGTTTTATCTTTCCATATAGAGAGATATGCTGTTTGTTACTCCTGCTGCCACTTGTGCCACATGCAGCAGCAATAAGTATTCAATTTGAACTAAGCTTCAACTAGCTGGCACACGCGTCGTATAAGCAACGAGAGTAAATTTTACCGTTTTATGCATTCCCAGTAAGCATTCTGCCAGGCACCAACACCCCACCCCACCCCACCCCATCCCCGGCAATGCCAGTGAACGAGCGTCCGTGCATTCAACGGTTCATTGGTTGCTATAAATATATAATACGTGACAAATACGTGCCGAGTTCTTTTCAATCCGTGTGCCGCTCCCTTTGCCCCCCATCCCAGCTGCCCTGTTTCCAACGTGTGCACAAATCCTTGCTAGCGCACAAAAAGGACAAGCAGCAGCAGCAGCAGCGGCAGCGGCAGCAGCAAAAAGAAATGGTTAGCAATAAAAGCGTTCAGCGCACTGTTGCATATATGCTGAGGCGCTCTTTCTGCTTGAATCGGGCTGGGTTTCGGGTTGCCCCCTGGCTCAAGATGGAACGCACTTGTTGATTGGCACTGAATGTTGCGTCTTAAAGGATTGATATACTGGCGGTGCGCCGGGTGCAGACAGGGGCG
The DNA here is from genome assembly GCA_004143765.1 of Drosophila melanica. Taxonomy (NCBI): domain Eukaryota; kingdom Metazoa; phylum Arthropoda; class Insecta; order Diptera; family Drosophilidae; genus Drosophila; species Drosophila melanica. The sequence continues at coordinate 9,353 of SCDT01003302.1, forward strand.
TGGCACGGCTGCCATGGACAACGTCAATGATGCACGTGCCGGCAAAGACGGCAGCAGCTACAGCTGCCGGTTGCTCCTGGTTGCAAATGCCCTGCAATCATCTGCAGGTGCGCATTATTACCAACTACATATATTGTACTTTAGACACATAAGTGCAGCCACCGCTGACAGCTGAAAGCTGTTAACGGCGGCTATAATGGCATTGTATATATATATATATATATAATACATTTATTGGCTGTTCACTTATTGCACTTTGATATTCAATGTGGCACTTTTAAATAATTCACTTTGTTCAATAATTTTGCAATCAAGCAAACAAGTGTTTATTTTATAAATGTTTTTTTTTTTTGCTTTATAAATGTTTTAGATATATCAATTATTTTAAATCCAATTATGAGCTTTCACTTTTTTTTTTTTTGTATTTCAATTTTAAGTATTGCATATTAAAGCATCAATTTAAAAGGATTTAAAATTAATTTGTTTATTTTATTTATATTTTAATTAAAATATTTTTTTGCTAAGCGTTAAGTGTGCAATTTTTATAGGATATTAACAACTTCAGTTGTGAGATTACCAGACTTTGAGATTTGGAAACGAGAGAGAAGCGGTTGTCTGAAAACATGCTTAATAATTAAACTAGATTGTTAAAACCCAAAAGTATGCTAAATTCGTAGTTGCTTTATTTGAATAATTCTCACTTTTCTTCTTCATTTCATTCTTAAAGAATATTCCTATATTCCTTGCTCTCATTATTCGCTTTTTAAATATTTCTGGATATATTTTCTTTCTAATACTTCCTTCCCTTACTGGCAATATTATATATTTCTTTTAAATACTTTTGGATCTTTTTGACTTCTCTATTTTATTATTTGTCATTTTATTTATTTATGTTTTAAAGCTCCCCAAGGATTTTTTTTTCTTATCTTAATTTTTCTTTCCGCTTACTTTGCTCTCGTTGTCTGAAAAGCTGAAATTTTTGATCATTCTGCAGCACTTTCACTCTTTTGCTTTTACTTTCGCTTTGACTGCAACTTTGCTCATTGTAGCGCATTTCCGTAATCGCCCACATCCTCGTTGGCGTTGTCAGTCATACATCCATCCATCCATCCATCCATCCAGCCAACCATCCAGCAATCCATCTATCCATATATCCATCTTTCAGTAACAAGCCCAACCAATAAGCGCGCTTATTCCATTTGCTTAGACACAAACAAAAAAAAAAAAAAAAAAAGTGAAAAAAGAAAAAAAAATCAAAGAAAAAGAAAAAGGAAGAGGAAAAAAAGGACGAAGCGCTGCAAGGGCGCAAAAAAAGCGCAAAAAGGGAAACGGAAATTGAAAATCTGAAGCTTTTGGAGAGCGAGTGAGCTGTGAATCCTATTTCAAGTGCAATCTTCAGTCGCACTCGCAGTCGCAGTCGCAGCCAAAGTCGCAGGCTGAAAGTAATTCAATAGTTGGCGGCTCTGCGTGGCTGCGGCTGCGGCTGCTGCTGCTGCTGCTGCTCGTTGCTCGTTGCTCGTTGCATTGAATGGCAATCGAGAGTGGCACGTAATGCCAACAATTGCTGTAGTGCAGCTCACCAATGCAAACAGCAGGCAGAACGTGTGGCAAAAACAAGTGGGTGGCAAGTTTACTCATTGGTTGCATTGCTTGCATGTTGCACGTGTGTAGATAACACAGCTGCGCTCAATCTCCATCTCCTCCATCCTGTAACCTGCTGTTGCCCGCGCAACCCTTGCTTGCCTGTTTTATGTGCGTACACAAAATTCATTTATGTGCACGCAAATCCCTAATCCCTAGTTTTTGCTGGCTCGGTTTGTTCTTGTGCTCGGTGTCGCCGCAGCTGGAAAACGTTTGCGGAAATGACTTTTGAGCGGCTCCACGGCCATATGGCCAGCCTGTCAACTGTGGCCCGGGCTTAGTAACAAAATTAAAGTGCCGCCTGCCAGTTGCCAGTTGCCGGGACTTTGGCCCCTTGGCGTCTGGTTTCTCGCTCCAGGATATGGTTGGTGCTCCAACGCACCTGACGCAGTCGCTGCCTGCGCTCGACACAAGATTGATGTAGCATTCATTTGATGCGGATTAGTATTTTATAGCTGCACTTCAGCAGTAGCAGCAGCAGCAGCAGAAGGAGCAGAAGTAGCTGCTGTGCGGACCCTTCTGCCGAAGGTGTTCAACGCACAAAGGCAAAGCGCTTGTGCATTTTTTGCGCTCTTCTGCCTCGCATTCCTTGCAATTGATTGCCTCCGTTTCGCAAGGATGTGTGTGTGTGTCTGTGTGTGTGTGTGTGTGTGTGCATTGTCCGCCGTTTCACTGATTGGGGTCAGAGCCATTCTTGATGGTTGTACGTGTGTGTGTGTGTGTGTGTGTGTGTGTGTTCGGGGGTTGAGCGTTCGCTGTTGGGGGGCAGCCGGCATTGTGCGTTGCTTTGGGGCTATTGTTTAGCTGTTAAGTTGCTTACTTGATTTGTAGCACAAATTCAATTCAATTGGCGCATTTCAAATGCTGCAACACTGTGCAACAAATTTTCCCAGCGATTCTATTAAAAAACAACAGCAACAACAACAACACTCACACACACAAAAAGAATACAAATTTACCGTTACAGTGCTTTAGTCTCCACCGATTGACATCCGGCGTTGTTGGCTTTAAATAGATTAGCTGCACATATTTAAGAAGAAGAAGAAGAATGCTAAGAATATTTTCTCTTTGTATTTGGAGAAGTTTTCTTAATTCTGTCAAATAAATAAATAAGTTTAAAACTTAAATAACTTAAATAATTGGCAAACGGATAATGAAACAATAACTAACAGTAAATAAAAGAATATGCGAAACTTTAGGAATATATATATTTTTTTTGTTAAGAACAGAATGGAAATTAATAATATATAAATAATTTATAGGACAAGAGTAAACATAATAAAACTTGAAAAGACAAAAAATGAAAATAAAGATTTTAATAAGAAAAATAAATAAATTGTCATTAAAAACATATACTAAACGGATAACATTATTATTTAATTAATATTAAATATATAATTGCAGCATATTTTACAGTTCAATTTTAATAAAAAGCGGAGAATGATCGATAACGATTGAACAAACATATAAAAATATAACTGAGAAGAATAAAAAGATAATTTATTTAACAATACGATTAAAAAGCGGAAAACGTATAAAAAACGGATAATATAATAACATGTGATATAAATAACAACAATTATAAAAGTAATGCAAAATTGATTAACTTCTTTAAAGAGAAACGAGGGAATTTTCGGAGCATGCGGAAATCAGCTTGAAAGCCGCCTTCGCATACACATTTATCCACCATTAACTGGTAAAGCGGCAACGAATCTATATAAATAATTTATGCAAGTTTATGGTTCATAAATACCAGTCGGCTTTAGCCGCAGATTTGTGGGCGTGGCAGGGCTTTAACTCAAATTACACGAACTGTTAGTTTGGATTGTAAGCGAGACATTTGCCACTTGTCGCCGCTCGAGGAAGTGTTGGGAGGGTGGGTCAGGTGGCTTCAAATTAATTAACTTTGACGAGGCGATGGATGTCTAAAACCATTTTAACCAACCCACGCCCCGCCCCCCCACCTCTCTGCAGCACCGCAAAAACCCGTTGAGCAGCAGACGAAACTTTGGCAAATATAAATTGTGTGTGGGCCCGTATGCAAAGGTTTCTTATGCTGTGTGTGTGTATGTGTGTGTGTGTGTGTGTGTGTGTGTAATTACTTGCACACCTGTCGACAGCTACACATTTACTCACTCATTTAACAAGCAGAGTGGCACAGCTTACCCCGCCGCCGCCGCCTCGCCCCACCCCGTTGGGCTTCCATCTGCAGACGCAGCTGCTGCTGCTGCTGCTGCTGTTGTTGTTGCTGCTGCCGCTGCGCTGGGTTAAAGTAATTTCGACCGCTCTATGGCATCCATTACAAGTAACGGCATTTGCCGCCGCCTGCCACAATTGCAAATGATTTTCACTTTCAGATCGAAATGAATGCGCCACTGGTCGCAGGACCTCTCCCAGGTCCGATGCCAACTCCGGTTTCAGTTTCAGCTTCAGCTCCAACTGCTGCTTCTGCTTCTGCTTCTTCGTATCCATATCCAGTGCGCTGAGGTAGGTGCGACAAGGACGCATAAATTTTCGCACATACACACACACACGCAGATACTCATACACACCTATGAAGCCAGCGCTAAATGTTGCCGCTCTGCCTGATAAATGACCCTTGAACACCTTTAAGGCAGCACCTCCCCGTCACCCCTAAACTTTGGGCATGGCCCGCCCTCGAGGCATATAAATTGAAAGCTATTTATCATACATATACAAGTGCTGTGCGTGTGTGTGTGTGCGTGTGTGTGTGTGGGAGTTACAGCCGCAGTTAACTAAGTTTTTGGTTGCGCTTGGCTTGGCTCAAAAAAAAAAACAAGTAAGAATGTTACAATCGGGTGTAACCGACTGCGCCTTACTCGTTTACATCAAAACAACAGCTTTAAATAGTCAAAAACGGTTTTAAATATTAATGTTAATTTGAAAAAATATGGAAAATTTGAAAAACGATGGAATCGATCATGGAAGGAAGTCTGCTAAATTTGATTTGGAAGTCATTTTGTGATTAAATCAATTTGCCAATCCTTCCACCTAATCTGATGCGGATCTAAAATAATATATATATTCAACATTTCGAGTGGATATCCAATATACACTTTTTACCACGACAACGAGTATGGTAAGAGGAAGACGAAAGCACGGCCCCAGTGCAAAACTTGACGCTTATTACCTCGCCCGGCATGCCTCATTTGAGGCCACACTTCAAGTTAGTCGGCCAAAATGCCTGCTGTTGAAGGATTTGAGCCTCTGTTTTTTATTAACTCAAGCATTTGACTGTACATTTAATGCAACACTGCGCCGCATAAATTGCCACGAGCGGAGGCAATGTTTTCTTGGCAGCTGCTCTCGGTTCCATTTGTCTATGAGTCTCGTATGTGCCATAAAAATACGTATAATCGTGCCGTTTTTTAATGCCATCGAATGCGACTCGAGCCACAGCCGCAGAGTCCGTGTCCATGTCCATGTCCATGTCCATGTCCACATCCATATCCATATAACCCGGAACGCGAATGGCATCTGGATGCCATCCAAGGCCATTGTTTTTTTTGTTCTTGTTTTTGTTTTTATTCCTAGTTAGCTGCCATTGCAGTCGCTGCTGTGGCAATAACGGTACATCCTTGTTGTTTGTTTTGCGGCCAAAAGAATAATGAAAATGTGTACAAAATGACACTCGAAAACGGAAATAATATGCGCTACAAGCCAAATGGCATACAAATTAAGTGGAACTAACCCCCTCTCTCCCTCTCTATCTCTATCTCTCCTTTTCGCTCTTTGAGACAATTAATTGCCGCTTTGGGGCAGACTTGAGAGTTGGCTTTGGCTTCTAATTGATATTATATATATGTCAGATGCATAGTTAACGAGTGCTCTGATTTTATAGAGTCCCCAGAACTGGGGATTAACTGTAAATAAATGCTGCCGAGGATATATTTGTTCGACTTGCCCCGAAACAAAAAACTTTGATTGAAGAAAAGTTTAATTGGGATTATTGACAACAAAACGAAGAAGCAGGGAATGAGAGAAAAAATTTATAAAAATATAAAGAAATAATAAAAGGTACAGAAACGTAATAAGAGAAAAAGGAGGGAGAAAGGGGAGAGACATAAGAAGAATGAGCAGCAGATAGAAATAGTTTGAAAGACAGAGAGACTAAAAGGAAGAAGAGAAAAGAAGTGAAAGAACAACAGACAGAGAGAGAGAGGAAGATCAGCAAAAACGATAGAGAAATAGCGCCAGGATATAGGAGAGATATTGTTTGGGGTGGATAAGGTAGACAACTCCTTCTTAACTATATTCTTATTGATAATTGGTAAACTTTTGCGCTGCCTTTAATTGTTATCCGAATTGAATAATTAACAACATTAAATTACATCCCATTCAAATTGCTGAGCACTTCCTCTGCCTAAACATATATACATATATGCACATATATATAGCATAAATAAATATGCCAGCATTCCATTTAATTTCTTTAATAAGTTCTTGCATGTAGCTTTTGGCTCTTTGGCAAAAGTTCTGGCTTTCATTAATTTATTTTATCACTTGGAGCGCGTCTGCAATCAGTGCATTCAAGTTTCATGAGTGCACGCTCGACTCATTGCGCTCATGTATTCATTTAAGCACACACACATACACACATACACACATACATTTGTATGTGCGCATATATTTATTCATGTGTATTTTGAATGTCCTTTTCCCATACGTTGCTCAATTTTCAGTCTCGAGAGTCTTCCAAATGCTTCCGGCTTCAGTTTCGGCAAACTTGGCAAACTTTGAAACGCATTTGCCATGGCTCACTCAATGCGTAGAGGGGTGCGGTCGGTGGGGGGGGGGAAAGGGGGGTTTGGCTCTGTTGGCTTTGGCCACGACAATTACAACAACAATGGCAACATTTACAACAATAGCAAACGGCAGCAACAAGAAATGACAACAGATTTACGGCTACAAAGTCTAATTAGCGATAAAGACTGCTCTAATATTTGTCACTTGAGACCGAAAATAGCAGTCGCACCTCCCTCGCTCCCCGCCGCCTCGCACCTCCCACTCCCTGCGGGCATTGGAGAGCTGAGAACTCTCCCTGGGCATGGCAACCAAAATCGCTGCCAAATTGCAATGGTGCCTTTGGTGCGAGAGGGTGCTTCAAATGTTGTTTCCCTGCTGCTGGCAGCCAGCAGATTTTCCGGTTTTGTTTATGAAAAACTCGTGGGAAACGCGGCAGGTCGTTGCGATTGCGAAAATGGACGAGGGCTTTGGAGTGGGCGGGGTGGGGGGGAAGCGGGTGCGGCTGTTGGTCTAGGCACAGCGGAGACAAAGCTGGCATTCCTTAGCCGCATTCAAACTGAAGGCGTGGCTCGGGCACGGATTAATTG
>SCDT01003303.1:16759-27109 GCA_004143765.1 Drosophila melanica
TTATATTATAAATTTATCTATAAATATGGGTGAAAAATAAAAACGTAATTCAATTTGTTATTATTCAATCGCTGATATTCAGCTATCAGACCGACCTGCTGTCTGCAGTCAACAAAACTGCGGAGCAGTGCTCCAAACGCACGCTCGTTAAGATCATTGCGCAGGAGATCACTAGTTATGGTCTTTATTTTTTCAACGGGCGTCCCTTTCCGCTTCATAAGGGCCGTGTTCACACATGAACACCTTAACCTAAGAATCAAAATAGATACATTCACTATGTAATTCATAAGTGGATATATAAAAATAGAAGTAGTGTTAGCATCCACAGCTGAGCAACTGTACCAGACCTGTTGGCGCGGCTGCTGCATAAAACACAGCATGGGGTCTAGGCTACACCCTATATAAGGCTAGGATTGTAAAAAATAAAGTCAGTTGAAATATACTCATCACGCCGTGCGTTTCATTTGATGCACTTCGGCGTACCGGTTCGACACTGCGAGCAATTACATGGTCTTACAAGCCTGCTTGCAGTCTACAACATTTGGTCCTTCGAGTGTGCCATATTGAACGGCACCTCGTGTTCTCGCCAAAATAAAGGCGGAGAGAAACAAATTTGTTGTCCTTCGAACGTGCCATATTGAACGGCACCTCGAACTCTCGCCTATATAAAGGCGGAGAAAAACAAAAATTTGGTTATTCGAGTGTGCCTTAATTGAGCGGCACCTCGAATTCTATCCAAAGAGAGTGACAGAGTAAAAGGCACCTGCAACGGTAGAGAAGTCCTACGACTTGCGAGTGGCCACTTGAAACGGCACTCGAAGTCACGCCAAAGCAAGAGTTGCTACGGCGAGAGGAACTAGAGGCTGCAGCACTGGAAGGCGATCGACGGCAGCAACCAGCGGCAAAGGCAGCGACAGCGGTGGAGACGAAAAAAGCGGAGCAGCGTGTAGCGATCACGGTCGTCAAGGCACCAAAAAGGAGGAGGAGTGAGGCAGCGACGAGAAAGGAAGGCTCTCCTGGATAAACAGCGATCCACCACCACCGTGGAACGACTCCAACAAATTCTGGGAAGCAGTGGATGCGCTGGAGCGCGAAATAAATATTAAAGTGAGAGTGCCTTATTTTAGGCACCCACGCGAAAACGGCGGCAAGATCGCCTCGCAATAAAAAAGTAAAATACAAGCAATTTTACTAACCAATAAATTAAGAGCCTCACATTAAAAAACAGAAACAAGATTTTTTTCAAGAATAAAAAAAGATTAGCACTTAAAAACTACACCTAAAAAAAAAGGTATACAGTCCACTTTTTACAATCCACTTAAACAAAAAATAATAATAAGTAACCCAAGTCTGTTAAATATGTTGTCAGACAAAACTATAGAATTATTGACGAAGCAGTCAGAAATTGTTACGCAGATAAGGGAGATCGAAGGGAAAAATTACGTCAATATAGAGCAGGTAGAAAAATTGCAAAAACAATTTCAGGCTAATCACACGATATTGTGTAAAATTGGAGTAGTCTATCATGACTATTTCAATAAAAGACAATTCGAGGTACTTATGTCTGTGATAGAAAACTTATAAGCCAAGATGGCTAAAACAGAATTTAAAGCCATCGAACAGCCAGCGAAACGTCAGCGAGACGCTCTAGAAAAAAGAGCGCAAGAGTTTGATTAAAATGCTAAATACGAAATACAAACAACATAAGGGAAAATAATGTGGAATTGTTTGGGATAAGAAAAAATAAGGTCTTGTTCTTTTGGGAGGACAAAGTAGAAGAAATAAAGTTTCTTAAATATAAATATGAGGGTAATAGTACCTTCGATAGCGAAATCAAAATGCTAGATTTCGATGTACAAAATTGCGTACAAGCGTTAGAAAAAAAAAATAAAAAAGAAAACTTAGGTCAGCAGAAAGGTGATGGTGGCAAGATAAAAATAGAAGAGCTTCCAATGCTACCTAAAATGATTAGCAAAGAGTGGGACCTGTTTTCAGAACTATTTATAGAGTTGGTTCAGTCAAGGGATGATCTGAGTCCATCTTTAAAATTCAATTATTTAAAGACCGCATTAAAAGAAGAAGCAAGATGCATGGTTTCCCACTTGTTGGTGGGCTCCGCTGATAATTTCAATAGCACTTGGGAATTATTGACTAAGCGCTATGAAAATAAGCGTAAAATATTTTCCGAGGAGTTAAATAAGCTAATAGGCTAAATTACCATTCGGCAAAAAACATGAAAATGTTTATTGATTCAATCAATGAAACAATACATTTAATTAAATCAAAATCTCTCTTGTCAGAAGATGCTGATATAATCTTTGCACACATGATTATTCGTAAGTTCAATAGAGAAGTATTGGAAGCTTACGAAAGTCATGTGAAGAAAGCAAAAGAAATTCAAAAATTGTCCGACGTAATGGAGTATTTAGAGCAAAGGTTGAGTGCTCTATGCTCATTGCAGGAGTGCTCTATGCTCATTGCAGGACGAGGAGAAGAAAACATTCAAAAAATCACATAATATGTTATAACATTCGAGTACCAAAAAATGCACAAATGAAGACAATTGTTCAAAGTGCAACAGAGCGCATCATACGATGCTTCACTCTGAAAAAAGAGAAAAATAAACTCGTGTGTGGCTGAAAAGCAATCGCTGTTAGCAACAGCAATTGTAAAAATAAAATCGACATCTGTGGATTATGAGCAGTTGCGAGCCTTAATTGATAGTGGATCACAGGCGACGATAATATCTGAGGAAGCAGTCCAGATATTAAAGCTACCTAGATTAAGGGTCAACACAAAAATTAGTGGAGTATCCTCAAAAGAATCTAGATTAGCAAAATACAAAGTTAATTTAACAATTAAAACGAAAGATCCTAATAAAAACCCACTCAAAACTAAAGCAATAGTTTTACCAAAACTAATGAAAGCGCTACCAGATAGATCAATCGATATTGGCATAGAAAAATGGGATATTTACATATTAGCCGATCCTCATTTTGATAAACCAGGTCGAGTAGACGTAGTAATCGGAACAGACCTATATACTCACATTTTAAAGAATGGAGTTATACAAATCGACGGTCTTCTCGGTCAAAATACAGGTTTCGGGTGGATCGTGTCAGGGTGCACAAAATCCAAAGGTGAAAAGGCCATAGTTGCAACAACCATTGAAGTTAAAGACTTAGATAGATATTGGGAAATAGAAGATGAAGACATAGAAGACTTAGAGACTGAAATCTATTAGAAAAACTTTACGGAAACAACGAAAAGAAACGAAGACGGAAGATACGTAGTAACGATTCCATTTAAACAAGAAAAAGAGTTAGGAGAATCAAGGCAACAAGCAATAGCCCGGTTCCTAAACTTAAAAAAGGTTTCAACAAAACAGTCAGCTTAAAGAAAGCTATACAAAATTTTTAAAAGAATACAAAGACTTGGGACACATGGTCGAGTCCAAAGAAAATGGGAGGTATTATACACCGCATCAGGCGGTGTTAAGAGATTCTAGTCTCACGACCAAATTAAGAGTGGTTTTCGACGCCTCAGCAAAAACCACAAATGGCAAAAGCCTAAATGATATTATGTGGATTGGACCAAGAGTTCAAAAAGATATTTTCGACATAGTATTAAAATGGCGCAAGTGGCCATTTGCAGTATCTGCAGACATAGAAAAAATGTATAGGCAGATTGACATCGACAAGAACGATCAAGAATATTTAAATATTCTATGGAGGGATGCCCCAGACAAAAAAAATAAAAAGTAATAAACTGACGACAGTCACATATGGGACCGCATCAGCTCCATATTTAGCAACAACAGTACTAGTAGAGATAGCGAAGAATTGTAAGAATACAGCAATTGGAGAAACTATCAGAAATGATTTTTACATGGACGATCTAATGTCAGGAGCGGATTCCATAGTAGAGTGCCGAGAAAAAATTAAAGAAGTATCTCGTGAGTTAGCAGAAGCTGGGTTCAATCTAACGAAATGGATTTCGATTAAACCAGAAACTATAGAAAAAATAGAGAATGTCGATGAAAATAAATTAATTAATATTGAAGAAAATGAATCCATTAAAACACTAGGACTTCAATGGGAACCCGCAAAAGACGACTTTAATTTAAAAGTAAATGTAAAAAGGGTCAATTAAAATAAGCAAAAGACAAGTATTATCTATACTTGCAAAAATTTATGACCCATTAGGCTGGCTATCTCCGGTTACAACTATAGGAAAACTGTTTATTCAGAAATTATGGCTAAGAGAAAGATTGGGATGAAGAGCTAAGTGTAGAAGATACAACAGAATGGAATCTTTATAAAAAGAACTTAGCATTACTGGAAGAAATTAGGATACCAAGATGGATCCAAACAAAAATGGGGCTGGGAATTCAGCTACATGGATTCGCAGAAGCGTCAGAGAAAGCGTACGCAGCAGTAGTTTATGCAAAAGTGGGTAACTCAATTACAATTATAGCGAGTAAAAGTAAGGTAAACCCAAAGAAAAATAGGAAGACAATAATGAAATTAAACCTATGCGCAGCACATCTTTTAGCGAAGCTAATGACAAGAATAAATGACTCAATCACAGAAGCAACAGAATTATATGCTTGGAGTGATTCTACGATTACGCTAGCTTGGATTAAGAATAATACAAATAAAGATAAATTTATCAGAAAAAGAACTGACGAAATACAGAATACGAATATAAGATGGAGTCACGTGAAATCAGAAGATAATCCAGCAGATGAAGCCTCAAGAGGTATTTTTCCGAGCGATCTCAAGAATTGCAAAATTTGGTGGAAGGGACCAGAATGGCGAGTAAAATCTGAAGAAGAGTGGCCTAAAGATAAAATAACAGAGGAAAATGTATTTGTAAATACAGTGTTATTTAAAGATAAAAACAGTATTATACAGAACTTAATTGAAAAATATTCTTGTTTACAAAAGTTAGAAAGGATAGTAGCACATGTACAACGATTTATTGCAATAAAAATTGATAAAAAAGTTTTTCAGCACACTAAACAGTGAGTGAACTGAGGAATGCAAGAATAAAGTTAATTAAGCAAGAGCAAGCAAATCAATTTTTGACTGAAATCAAATTATTACGACAGAAAAAGGAAATTGAGACGAAAAGTAAAATACTAGGCCTTAATCCATTTCCATTATCCAAACATGGCATATTAAGAGTAGGTGGTAGATTCAAATGCAGAATTCGAAGTAAAACACCCAATCATACTAAATAAAGGCCACATGTCCTTATTGATAATAAAAAGAGCACATAGTGAAACGTTGCACGGGGGAATCAACTTAATGCGGAATTATATCCAGAGAAAATACTGGATATTCGGATTAGGAAACTCGTTAAAGAAATACCTTAAAGAATGCGTTATATGTACCAGATATAGACATCATACAGTAGAACAAATCATGGGAAATCTACCAAAGCATGGAATAACAGAATCCTTTCCATTTCTAGATACAGGAATAGATTATGCAGGGCCGTATCACATCAAATGCTCAAAAAATCGGGGACAAAAAAGTATATAGGATACATAGCAGTATTCGTATGTATGGCCACAAAGGCAATACATTTAGAAGCAGTTAGTGATTTAACATCAGATGCTTTTCTAGCTGCCTTGAGAAGATTTATAGCAAGGCGCGGAAAATGTGCTCACATATATTCCGATAACAGAACGAACTTTGTAGGCGGTTCAAGGAAACTGAATCAAGAATTTTTAAAAGCAATTAATGAAAATAGTAAAGTTGCCCCAATTTTAGAAAAAGATAATATTCAGTGCCATTTTACCCCGCCGGCAGGACCTCACTTCGGAGGTATATGGGAGGCCGGAGTTAAGTCTGTAAAATATAATCTCAAAAAAGTGATCGGAGACAGTAACTTAACGTACGAAGAAATGTCAACATTGTTATGTCAAATCGAAGCAGTATTGCATTCACGTCCATTATATACATATGGAGAAGATACTAACGATAACGAAGTATTGACACCAGGACATTTCTTAATCGGTAGACCATCTTTAGATAGTATAGAATCAGAAATACAAAAAAGAATAGGCAACTTAGATAGATGGAAACTTATTCAGAAAATGAAGAGAGAATTCTGTTCAAAGTGGAAAGACGACTGTTTATACACATTACAACAAAGAAGTAAATGGAAAAAGCAAGCACCAGATATACAGAAAGAGCAAATAATAGTAATAAAAGGCGAAAACTGTCATCCAGCAAGGTCGCCCTTGGGAAGAATCGAGGAAGTCCACAAAGGGAAAGATCAAAAGGTTAGAGTAGTTAAAATAAAGCTACAAGATGGATTCACCACAAGACCTATAACCAAAGTTTATCCACTAATGGGACTGCAGGCTAATGAGGAAGAAAAAGAAAACGTGCAGGAAGTCAATAGTAGAAGAAGAAAAAGTCCGAAAAGTCTTTCTATAGTAGGAGTCATAATGATGATGATACGTATGCTGTTTTGCCATGTATCAAACACGTCACCATTAAAAGAAGGAAAAACAAAATGGTCGATAGAAAAGGTGAATAGCATCTCGGAAATATATTTAGATCCTCTGTGAAAAATACAGATAGTATCATCGTATTGGGACCTAGTTATATTCTACGATATGGAATCATACTTTAGCATGTTAAATAAGGGAAGTAGTTAGTACAAAAAATGAGATAAAAATCTGGTAAGCTCCATGGGTTTGAAGACCAGTGCAATTCAATACTAAATAACACGCAAGGACAGATTGCAGAATTAGAAGAGAAAAACGACCTTTTAATAACTCAAAAGTCAGTAAGAAAAAAACGGTCACCAAAGGATTTTATGGGCTCAATATATCAATATATCATATTCCGTTTGGTATAATGGATGCTGACGATAGGGAACAAATGGAAGCTAACATAAAAACACTGCTAAATAATCAACATAATCTAGACGACTTACAGAAAAAACAAATATAATAAAAAGAACTTCAGAAGATATATATAGGAACTTCGAAGGGATGAACAGACGAATAAAGAACATGACTGAGCTGCTAAATGAAAGTTATTATGCCTTTAAAGAATCCATGAATTTCTTTATGATAACGAAACAGCTCAGCTCTTTAATCGATGAATGTGATAAGATACAAGCAGGAATAATATAACATTCATCACGGACGTCTTATCCCAAACATTCTAAAACCAAGACAGTCGAAAGACGAGGTCTTTAAGATAAAAGATCATTTATCCGACAAATTAGTACTTGCAGGGAAAAGATCCAATACTGAGTTGAAAGAATTATATACACTACTAAAGGCAAAAGGAATATTTATAGATAAAAAGTATAAAATTGTATTTATTCATAAGAATGAAAACACACGTACGCACGCACATTAGTAGTAGGGAACTGTACCTTCTGTGACAGGAAGTGCTGTCAATTTAATTACCATGGGGTGAATACTTAATAATTTATGACCCTACGTGACTGTGACCCTAAAAAAAAGGTCGGTACGTGACCATGACCCTAATAAAAAGGGCAGGTACGTGACAGTGACCCTTTTTGGGGGAGGTAGTGAGGGAAACCGATCGTTAAATGATCGTACGTGACCCTTTTGATGGGGAGGGGAGGGGGGAAACCGATCGTTACATGAGTAAACGTGACCTTTTGTAAAGGGGGAGCTGGGAAAGTGTCACTCCAATTTTATTATCTATGCCTTTTCGGAAGTTGTGTGGGTGCCCGATCATTGAAATTCAGATTTAAGGAGTGAGGGCCCATGAAGTCATGTACGAACAAGTGCACACATAGACGTGTTCGTCTACTTTTTCTAGTGTGGAACAGGGGCTTCTAATTAAAATGCAGATTTGAGGTGTGAGAACACGAGCGGCCAAGTGCACGCATAGACATGTTCGTGTACTCTTTGGGGTGGGGGATAACGGACTGCTAATTAAAATTAAGATTTGAAGTGTAAATATTTAATTGACTCTCCCTTTTTATACGGGAATGGAACCCAAGGGAGACGACGCACAGGTTTAAGCATGTTTTGTTGGGCGACGTTAGTATATTTCGAGAAAAAGGTCGATCGTAAATTTCACGCCTATATGCTGACAAGAGTAAACAGCTATATTCTGTGTGCCTGTGGCAAGGGTGGTGGATCGAAAAAATAAATATTCCAGTTTTATGATGTGTGGTTTACGAGCCCATTTTTTTAAGAGGCTCGTTGATTGAACAAGGTTTCAGTGATTTTTATAATAGTTGCTTTCTTCGTTGATTTGATTACTTTATGACTTTGAGTGTGAGTACTTTCTTTAAAAAGTATACGCACTTCAATTGCAGGTGTAAGGGACCCGCCCCTTCCTTACACACCTGTAAGCGATCGTGTGAAATTGATTTCGAGCGGCTTCAAGAATCGCATATGCACATATGCGTTTGAAAACAAGAGAGCTGAACTTCTTTATTCCTGAGGAGTTCATGAGTGACGCCGCATTTACATTTACATATCTCTGCAAAGGCAAATTTCGAGCTATTTGCAGAGTATGTAATATATGTCGACCATGAATTAATAAATTGATTAATTAATTACACAAGCAATGAGCATTGAGGATGTTTTTTGTTGATCATTGTGCTCGGGTAAAGGCAAAAATGGATGAATTCTAAGAGAAGGAAAGTGGCTGGAGCCTAGCAAAAATTATTCGTATGGAGACGAATATTAATAAATACACGCCAATGAAGGTCTCCAGCTGGTTAGACATGCCCAAAACGTTGAAGGCGAAAAAAGCGTTAGTGAATATTAAATACAATGACGAATATTGTTTCAAGTGGGCGGTGATATCAGCGCTAAAGAACGCGCAAGGCAATCCCAATCAGTGCAGCAGCTATGGCATCGAAGCCATCGAAGCCAGTACAATTTCATTAAGCGATTCTTTATCGCTTAATTTCGAAAATATGCAATTTCCTCTCGCTCTCAAACAAATTAAAGTGTTTGAGAGTCAAAACCCGAACATTAGTATTAATGTATGCAGGTTTGATGAGGAAACCGACTGTGTAATTGGGCCATTATATTTAACGGAGGAGGAGAAGCAGAGGCACATCAGCCTAATGTTGTTGGAGATGGAAGGTCGAGCCCATTTCACATGGATCAAGAATTTGTCAAGGTATGTACATACACAAATATATTTTAAAACAAACCCAAACACACACACACACACACAGACCCTCACACAAATACTTATCAAATACATTCATTTATATTTTCAGACTTGTACGCACAAAAATCACGAGTCATCGGGAGGAACTTCTGTTTTGTGCTACCTGCTTCAATTATTCATAAGCAACAGTGTGGGAAAATGGTCTCGACCTTGCCAACGGAAGAAAAGGAAAGTCTTGAATTTAAGAATGTCGTATATGCAGATTTCGAATGCATGCTCAAGCCCTTAGATTCTAGGCAAAACGAAAATGTTATCACAACTAGCGAACATATTCCCATCGCGTTTTCGTATTACATCAAATGCGCATTCAGTAACGAACTAGACAAGTTCGTATTAGAGACAGGAGAGAACGCAGGTAAAAATTTCGTTAAATCTTTAATAAAAGATGTTAANATCAAATGCGCATTCAGTAACGAACTAGACAAGTTCGTATTAGAGACAGGAGAGAACGCAGGTAAAAATTTCGTTAAATCTTTAATAAAAGATGTTAACGAAATTTACACTAAATATCTGAGCACCATTAAGCCAATGGAAATGAGTGCGGAATATGAAGATAGATTTAGATTGGCTATTAATTGCCATATATGTAAAAAAGCCTTATGTTCTGACCGTGTTAGGGATCACTGCCATTTGACTGGCAAGTTCCGAGGTGCAGCACATACTGTCTGCAATATTGATTACCAAATTGCGCCTTTTGTCCCCGTTTTCTTCCATAATTTTTCCAAATATGACTCTCGTTTATTCGTTAGGGAATTGAACAAAGTTGAGTATTTCGCTGTCGAAATATACAGAAATATCATCACACAACAAGACCCTAGAAAGTAGATTCCTAGACAAGTATCGTTTTATGGCGACAAGCCTAGATGCGTTAGCCGCCAACTTAGAGTCAGAAAGGTTTGAAAGTATCAGACGTTTCTTCCCCCTCGACAGCGAGTTTAATCTTGTGCATAGAAAGAGAGTGTTCCCTTATGAGTATCTAGACTCAGAAGTTCGCCTTAGTGAGAGCTCTCTCCCTTCGAGAGAAAAATTCTTTAATAGCCCCACAAATTCCGAGTGTAGCGAAGAAGATTCTGCACACGCTCAGCATGTCTGGAGTGTTTTCGGCTGCCAAACCCTCAAAGATTACATGGAATTATATTTGAAAACAGAT
>SCDT01003308.1:11035-21270 GCA_004143765.1 Drosophila melanica
TGCTGCTGTTGCTGATGTTGCTGTTGCTGCTGTTGATGCTGAGTCTGTGGCTGTGCCGCCGTTTGCTGCACAGGCACAGGCAGTATTTGTTGCTGCGGGCGGGGTGTTTTCGCTTTTTCATTTGCTAGTTGTTCGGGCGGCTTTCGAGTGATTTTTCTTTGGGTAAGAATGTTTGTTGGTGTCTGGGGCACTTGCTGTAGCGNGGCGGCTTTCGAGTGATTTTTCTTTGGGTAAGAATGTTTGTTGGTGTCTGGGGCACTTGCTGTAGCGTCAGGGCAGGTGGTGCAGGTGCTGGCTGTGGTTTCAGCGGCTGTGACTGTCCCTGTGCTTGAACTTGTCCTGGGACAGCAGGTTTAGGCTCTGTCTTGACAGGCGCCTGTGTGGAGATGCGACTGATAGTTATGTTCTGTTTGTTTAGCAGAGGCAATTTGTGGCCCACAACGGGCTGCTGTTGCTTTGGCAACTTGGTGATGGTTGTGTTGGACGAAAGCCGCTGCAAGGCGGCCACATTGCTGGGCGCCACAGACAGATCCTGTTTGACCTGCGCGACACGCTTACCAAACTCCGGCTGGGTCGCATTACTGGAAGCAACTGCAGCAGAAGTTGCTATTGAATTAACACTGGTAGTTTGCATTTTATATTTGTTTTGCTGCTGGTTCTGTTGTTGCTGCTGTTGTTGTTGCGGGCGTGGAGAAGGCATCTTGAAGGTAACCGAAGAATCGGGGCTGCTGGCTATCGGTGTACCCGGCTCTGAGCTAACGTTCCGAATCACCACCTGCGAGCTGATGCCCTTTCCATGCGGAGATCTTATGATTTGCTGCGAAGTTACTTGTGCTGTTGATGGCGTCATTTGCTGTTGTTGCTGCTGAATATGCTGCTGATGGTGTGGTTGATGTTGCTGCACATGTTGTTGTTGTTGTTGTTGTTGTTGTTGTTGCTGCTGCTGATGCTGCTGCTGCGGTTGTGGCTGTTGTAAAAGGAACTGATTTTGTTGTGTTGTCGTCGCTGCCTGGAAAGCTGTCGTATTGCCCAAAGTCTGCGGCGTCAACTGCAATGTTGCTGGAATTGAAGTCGGCGTCAACTGCATAATGGGCTGACCATCTGCTGTGGCTAATTGGGGCTGAAGCTGCAAATTAAAAGTGATTCGAATATGTTAATTTTGTGCACAAATAGGTATTTAAATTAGTATAAGTGGTCCAGTCGGGAGTGCTTTCTTATCTCAGCTTCACACAAAGGCAAATAATAATTCGGCTCACCTTCATTTGCACCTGATATGTGGTAGGCAGCACCAGATTTTTCGTGTCTATGTGTGCCACAATCTGCTGATCCGAGTTCTCATCTCGTATGGTAATTGGCAAGAAGCATTTATTGGGCGAGAGCATATTGGCAGCTCCATTGCCACCGACCAGCTGCGAGCCAGTCAGCGAGAGCAGAGCGCCGGCATTGAACTGCTGTGCGGGCTGGGCTGCTGCAATGTTCGCTGTTGCAGTATTGCTTGAGCTTGCGCCGCTTGGCAACAGCTGAAACTGAATTTGTGTCTGTGCGCCAGCAGCCACGTTGCCAAGTTGCTGCAAGCTGCCAGCAAATTGTGGAGGTGCTGCGGCGGGCGAGGACAGCACAAAGTTCAATTTCGGTTTCTTAGTCTCCGTGGCATTCATGCCGTCATCGCCGCATGTTGTAAACTGCGCCTGCGCGTGCAGCTGCTGTAGTTGCTGCAAGAGTGCCTGTTGCTGCAACAGCATACTGATGTCAAACTGCGGCGGCTGCAGTTGCAGCTGAGGAGCAGGCGTCTGCATTGCTGTTAACGTTTGCGCCTGCAGCTGGACATGCTGCTGCTGTTGCTGTGGCTGCAGTTGTTGCTGTTGTTGTTGCTGCTGTTGTTGCTGTGGCTGAAGTTGTTTGATACTGGAGATGGTGTTGCTGCTCGGTGAGCTTTGCACGCTATCCTTCTTGCCCAATGGCGTGATTTTTATGTCCGGCTTTAAGCGTATAAACTCTTCCAAAGTGCTATAAACAATATGCAAGTGAATTATTTTGTTTGCACGTCGCAACACAGCGCAAAACCTACTTGTGCTTATCGATCTTGACTTCATTCTGGGCCTGGGCTTGGTGCTGAACATGGCTGTCAATAGTGAAGGTGTACTGCTGCTGATGTTGTTGGGGCTGCTGTTGCTGGACTTGCCGACATGCCTGCATTACGGTTAGCAGTTCAGTGGGCTGGTTGTTGTTGCTGCTACTGCTGGCTGTTGTGCTTAGTACGCTGAGACTTTTGCCGCTGTCATTGACCGCATCCTTGATGAACACCTTGTCGTCGCTCTGCAACGTGCGATGGTTTAGCCAATTGTTGAGTATTGCCTGCGAGTTTTTCGAAATGTTGCGCATTTCGTGTATCTGCTCCACTTGCTGAGCGCACTGGCCGCATATGACCTTGGGAAGACGATCCTTTTCATCGATCTGCGAATCATGAATATAATTACAGCTGTTTTACATATTTTCAATTTTTCTTTAATGCTACTCACTTGCACGGACAAACATTCGGCGATTTTCTGGCTCAAATTTTTTTCGCGTCCGTCTGACGAATAAATGTTAATTTTATGCTCGCTGCTGGCCGTACAGATGCGGCACAGATCCATAAAATTGATGCAGCGCACATTGGACATTTTGGTGCACCTTCCGCACGTTTCCCTTGTCGTTAACTCTAGCTGTCGAGCAAATTGTAAAACAGTTGATTCCCGCGTTCACACTTTGTTTATATACACACAATGCACACACACGCACACATATGCGCGAACACAAGAATCAAGGTTGTTGTCTGCTGGCTGCAACAAACAACTTTAAACTCTCCCGCGTAAACTTTTATTGCACATTTTGGATAGCTTTTACACTAGTGTATTCGTTTCGTTAAGTTTTGCACTTCGCTCAAGCTAAAAATGTGCAGTTCTTCATTTATTTTTTTTTTTTGCAACAAAATTTTGTTTTGTAAAGATAGACGCCGCAATACTCTAAAGAAATTACGCTAAATAATACCAAACGGAAAATACCACATGTAACAATTTATTGGAGCTGTCAATCTGCGAAAAAGGCGCTGTCTTATCGATAACTAACCCACACAGGCTTGTATCGCCATCGACATTTGTGTGTATATGTGTATCTTATTTGTGTGAGTAATTGCGTGACAGCAAGAGTTCTGAGAAAAAGTTAGCTTTTGATTTCCAATTCCAAACACCGCAAAAAATACAATATGAGCTCACGTAATGAGTGTCGCATTTACGTTGGAAATCTGCCACCAGATATTCGCACTAAGGACATACAGGATCTTTTCCACAAGTTCGGCAAAGTCACATTTGTCGATTTGAAGAATCGGCGTGGTCCGCCATTTGCATTTGTCGAGTTCGAAGACGCGCGGTGAGTAATGAAAACTGTCCGCACACTCACACACAGAAATCTGTTTGGGGCAACGAAAAATTAACCTGTATGTTACCATTTGGCGGCAAACAGCGATGCGGACGATGCAGTCAAGGCGCGTGATGGCTATGACTATGATGGATATCGCCTGCGCGTCGAGTTCCCTCGCGGTGGCGGCCCGGGCAGCTATCGCGGCAACAATCGCAATGATCGCAGTCGCGATGGCGGCGGACGCATGGGCGGCCGAGGACCGCCAGCCAAGCGATCACAGTACCGAGTGATGGTAACTGGTCTGCCCGGCTCGGGCTCATGGCAAGATCTGAAGGATCACATGCGTGAAGCTGGTGATGTTTGTTTCGCCGACACCTATAAGGATGGCTCTGGCGTGGTTGAGTTCTTGCGCCACGAGGACATGAAGTATGCCATTAAGAAGTTGGACGACTCTCGTTTTCGATCACATGAGGTACGAAAAATACTTGTATTTTTTATTTTACGAATCAAACCGTAAATGGAAACATAATTTTAGGGTGAGGTCGCCTACATACGGGTGCGCGAAGACAGCGGGGATAATGACCGCGGCGGCGGCAGCGGTGGTGGTGGTGGTGGTCGTGACTATCGTGATAGGTGAGTCAATTTCAAATTGTAACTAAACACACTTAATTACAGCGAAACAAAATTGGCTCCGCATCTATAGATTTTATTTTTCGCTAATGAAAATCTCATTTCCAGATCACGCTCGCGCTCGTTCTCATCGAGGCCGCGCCGTCGGGGCACACCCACATATTCGCCGGTGCGTCGTCAATCCTATTCCAGGTCTCGCTCACGCTCTAATTACTAAAGTGTACAATCATTATCCATTAATATTAATATTTCTTACGAGCAGGAAAAATTAAGAAAAGCGAACTAACTATCCAACACCCCTTCCCCAACCCTGACCCCTTACTACCATTATATTTACTGTTCATTCAAATGTGCTGACTGTCGAACGAACGATTTCAGTTCAGTTCAATATCCAGAAAGATGCAAGAATCCCTTGACTCAAGACTGGAGCAATCCAATACGAATTCAATTCCATATATGGGAAGAATTATAACAACAGTAATCGTTTGCTTTTCCCCTCAGTGCAGAGAAATTCTTTTAAATTATTTTATGCATACAAATACACATTTGACAAATTAAGTTTTAACGATAATAATAATTCAAGGAAAGTCTTTTAAACATTCCTTGTCTTAAAATTTGGTTGCATTCATAAAACATAATTTATTAGAGTTTTATCTATATTTACAAAACTTAACAGCAGCGCAATAAGAAAAACCCACATTAAAATTCAGAATAAATATATGTAAACAAAAAATCAAAGAACACAAAAAAAAAATTATGGAATCAATTTACAAATTATTAATATTTAATTTTATTTTCTTCTCTTCCCCATTTTGCGCGTTTATGTTTGGAGTATAATGAGGATTATTGGAGAAGGAGGAAGGATAAGGATGAGGAGGAAGGATAATTTTGATGTTGATGATGAAGTGAAGTGTGAAGTGGAAGGATAAATATAAAATTGGATTTAATTAGAGGAGGCAGGCAATTTGGAGAGCGTTATTGTTTATAAAATGGTATCAGGAAACAAAAAGGATTCGGATATTAGGCATTTTCTTTTAACTTACAAAAGAAAATGAAAACTCTAGGACAACGTGGGATGCAGTTTCCCCACGGCACTCGATCCATAAACACGGAGAACAGGATTTTGATTCTCATCTCTTTTGCTCTTACTGTTTGGAACCCAGTTCAGAACCTCGTTACATCTTTTGTTTGTGTTGTTCGATTCGGATTAAATTCATTTTTTGGGCATGAAATCATGAATAATGATGTGGAGGATGATGAACACATGGACAGGAAATGCAAGGATTTTTGGAAACGCATCCCTTCGTGCTTCACTTCAGCATTAGTTCCACATCGGATTAGGAAATAAAGTTCGCATTTTGCTACCTTTTGGATAACATTCAGACACCACATTTAGTGGCCTTTTCGACCATATCAATGGAATTTCCGCATCATCCAACGTTGTCTTGCGCCCAACGCTGGATAGTGCCCGGTCCTTGTGATCTTCCTCTATCTTTCCTCTTGGTATGTTTGATTTATTCGATTTAGCAACTGTTTTGAGTTTATTTTTCAGTTTACGTTTTACATAAACCAAATATTTTTTCAAATTTAATACTTATCGTCTTTATTGGTGTTGCATATGGCGACTACTCAAGGCACATGCTGTATATACCTATGTATATATATGTATATTAAAGACAATAATGCCGGAAAACAGTTGCCATAAGCCATATGTGTATTTGTTTGATTTTGCCCAAGTTTTGTCTACAAACTCGAACCCAAAATATAGCATTAATATTTTGCATGAGGATTGTTAATATCCAAACATTAAAATAGTATATAGTACACTACAACCAGCGAAGAGAACCAAGTAAAAATCAAATGAAGAGCTACTAGGAATTGGAAAAAACCTTGAGTTCTCTTTGCTCACAGTTTAAATATTAACCTTTCATAGTTTTAAAATCAAATAAGTAAATGACATATTTTTTGAAATTTAATAAATCACGAAACTTGAATTAAAATGCGTTTTTCAATCTTCCCTGAGCGGTGCATTTAGAGATGGAGGGGTAATTATATGAATAATCTATATAGAATTCCAATTGTAATAATCTTGGTGTTTGGGTAATATTTTTGCAATTGCAAAATTTACAAAAATTATATCAGCGAAATAGAAACGACGAAGCCAAATGACTTAATCTTAATTTAACAGTGGTAAGAATTTACAGATATTCTAACAAAATTAACATGTGAACTGTTAAGAATGTGCACGCAAAAACCCAAAATTTTACATATTATTTAAAATAGCATTTGAGTAATATATAAAAAATATTAAAATTGTGTGTTAAATAATATGTTGTTCAAAAAAAACTATAGGTTTTCGTTATAATAGCAAATATACCTCAAATATATTTAATCTCACTGTATTTGCGCGCTAAAAGTGTTCTAAAACTTAACAGAATGTAACCAACATCAATACAGACTTATCGAAAACGAACATATCGATAGAAGCCGCGAAAAAATGAAATACATCGACGACCGTATGCTCAGTGAGACAGTCGAAACCAAAACATCGAACGTTGAGGTTGTGGCGCGGACGTCGTCGACGCAGCAAGCGCAGTTCAAAAATACGTTTTTCTGTCGCGGCCATAAAAAACAACAAGTACGTGTGCCATGATGAGGTAGCAGAAAGTGCGTAAAAATTAGAGAAATATCAAGTGATTAGTTTGCAAAACGGCTAAGATCGTCGCACCCACGCTGTCGGTTGTCAATGCTTGTTTGTGCCATCAAAAAATGCATTCTCAGTTGCCGCGGGCTTTTACACACACACATGTATTGGTATCTGAACTTGTTATTAATAACATAAAGTGCATTGGCGCATGCCCAAGCAGCTGAGCTGCGTGCGTGGCGTGTGGGCAACCGGCAAGTGAAGGTGGAAGTGGAGGTGGAATCATCATCACTGTTTTCATTTAAAATCATTTGTTTGGCCTTCATTCCGTTCGCTTCCCGGCGTGCTTATCAATAGACGGTATTTTACGGACTCCCATTGATTAAATGATTTATGGCCAGCGCTCCTTAGTCGATCGTGTTCTTTTATTGCTCCATTCACCGGGCTAATTCAGTTTATTATTTCCATTAAAATTTCAGGCTAAAAATAATTTAAGATAAACTGAATGTAAAAAAAAATGAAAGTGAAGTTGAAGCAGTGAATACAAAGAAGATAACAACTTCAACAAATCCTCGAAAATAGCCAGATACAAGGTGCGTACAAACATCCATCAATGTTGCAATTAAACAAACATATCTCAGATCTGTTAGCGGCTACCGCCTAATAACACTCTCGGAATGGCACTTGGGTGTCTGAAGTGCGGTTGAAACTCGATATCAGAGATTTGTTGCATCCTTGTGGCAACATCAACACAAGCCGCCGGCAACGCATGTCTACCTAGCAGCCAAGTCCGATTGCGTACCTGATTCCACACTCTATCCGGCTCTCTTTTATTGCTTCTGTTTGTGTGTGGCCGTTGTGCGCTGCATCGCTCCTAATCTGACCTGTCCATCTGTCCGCTGGCTTTTCCGGCGTGTTAATCTTTTGTTGTTATGACGATGCTTATCGCGCCCATGCTGTGGATCGGCTCGGGCAAACTGTTTGTCATTGCGACAGGTGCGTCTACCGAACGAATAAATAGCGCAACTTTATTTTGTTACTGCCTTTTTTTGTATTTTTTTTGTTTAACAAATGCGGCAATGCGGCCTCCTTCACTGAAATGTCAGAGTTCATTTGTGCGAATGATTGACGGGCAGCTTTCCCAAATGCGAACCCGAACCATGGGAGAACCCCTTCAAAAGTCAATGAGCCGCATCGCGTACGCAATTTATGTTAATTGCTGTTGTTTGTGTTCTGCTAACCCGTTTCACTGGGCATATCAGCACTGCCATCCAGTTGGCAACTCATCTCTTTAACCCTCGTAGGGAATATAAAGTACTTGAATCTAAACGAAATCGTAAATGTAATTTTATTTGATTTTAATTTAATTTGAGCAGCGACTGTTTTTGCGTTGTTTTGAAGCCAGATTTATAGAGTCAATTAAAAAACTTTAACAAACTTAATGATTGTTTTGAACAGAAGTTTGAGCCAATTCAATCTTAATTCAAATTAAGTGTAGTTCTGAGAAACTTGTTGTATTGTATCTGTTGAAATAGTTGTTAACGTAAAATAGTTATTAATAGTAAATTTGTAAAATACAAAAAAACTACCTATAAAATCCTAAATTAAATTGGAATTTTGTTATTGGACATAAACAACATTTTTTCAACTTGTGAACAGAATTCATAATCAAAATCTAAATTCTATGAAAAATTGAATCACTAACAGCAAAGATTTTTATATATTCCAAGTTAACTGAACAATTCTTGACAAGCACTTGACCTATAATACTATATTGAGGGATACTGATGAACAAGAACATATAAATACGTGCATAAACATATTTAAATAATTTTTATAGAGCATCAGATTGTTCGTTTAGCTATTGGCTAGCGCTTGTGTGGCATTGTGTTTGGTCTGCCGCATTTCTCGTGGGGCAAATAACAACGCATTTAATTCCACACTTTTTACTTTTCACGTTGCACCCAACCGTCGTAGCCCCAGTGTCGGGGCTAAAGCCAGGTCCGATTCAGAGAGCCCGACAACATAGTTTTTCCGGCAAGTCTGCGGCTTGTCGCATTGGCAACAAGTTGTAAGAGGTCCGCCAGGCTGTCTAATTGTTTTGACTGGAAAAATTTCTCCAAGCCTCTTTCGGATGGTGTTTATCGCAGACGAGGTGTGCCTGGAAACTTTAAAACTGGTTTTAGCCTGGCCAGGCCAAAACTGAGAATTTGGCCAGCTACACCAACAGC
The DNA here is from genome assembly GCA_004143765.1 of Drosophila melanica. NCBI lineage: Eukaryota > Metazoa > Arthropoda > Insecta > Diptera > Drosophilidae > Drosophila > Drosophila melanica. The sequence continues at coordinate 19,937 of SCDT01003308.1, forward strand.
GGGTCGGGGCAAACGTCTAGCTTTCTGAACCAACCTTTTACTGTGATCAGACTTTCGACAACAGAATAGATGATCGAATGAATGAGTGAATATCAATGACAGCTTTGTGCAGCCTGATTGGTGGGCAATCGATCAAGCTGTCCTCGGAACTTGTGCCACACACACACACGAACCAACAGCTAATTGGCTAACAAGCCCAACAAGCGTCGGTTCGGACATTGTCTATGCACATGGCTCTCGTTTGCATTTCCTATTAACCAGCTCCACTTGTCGAGGCAGGCTCCACTCATTAGCAATAATAATGGCTAATGATCATATGGTCATTATTATGCAGACTTGCGCACATTTGAATACAGTCATAAAAGCGCCGCTAACGATGGCAGCGACGGACGCGTTTTGGGCGCCGTTTAATTGCGACGCGCGCGTTTTTAGCGCGAGTTTAACCGGTTGCATATTGTGCGACACTTTGTGAATGTGAATATTTAATGGCAGCAGCAGATTGTTATGTGTTTTTATAACAAGTGTCAATTAACATATGTATGTCTGTACATATTAATACACTTTAAACGCATGACTTGACAGCCACTAATTAGTTCGAAATCAATTTCAATTTTCGCTTATATTCCTCTCGTGAACGTTTGTTGAGGCAATTTATAAGGCAGCCAGTCGGTCTGTCTGTCTGTCTGACGGTCGATCGATCGGTCACTATTGCCGTTAGTTTCTTATCGAACACTTTCATTAACACGCTTTAAGGGCTATTTTTGGACATGGAGTAGACAGATCCGAGGTTAACACGGGCGGGCGCGGAGCTAATGAAGTACACGTTTAACATTTCTTTAATCTTTTTTGTGCTGTGTACTCACTTAAAATTAATAAAAATAAAAAGCAGCATATATATCGTTGATTTGTTTGTATTACAGTTTATGCATATTTGTTGCTTTATTATTATTATTATTTAAATTTATGCATTTTTGATATCTTTAATATTGGATTTTTTTTGAAAAGTATCTATCGCTTAAACAGAGAATTAGGTGTATACATATCTTTATTATTAGTGGATATACATAACACAGCATTAATATTGTAGAACTATACAAATCTAAATGAATGTGTCATCTGGTAGATCCTATATTTATACTTTTATAAAATGAGAAAGCTACTGTATTTTATTACGTACATAAAAACTCTCCTTTTACTCTCCTTTTTTAATAAATTTTAACAGAGTTTATTGGGCTTAAATTTTATTGCTAACATTTGGAAGACATGCTGAACATATTTAAAATCTTGCCATATTTTTAATGAAGCGTTGAGAATTATAGCATACATGATTGGCC
>SCDT01003314.1:356-15982 GCA_004143765.1 Drosophila melanica
GAATATAAAAAAAGATTTCTTTACTTTTAATAATAACAAAAATATGATTTATTTAGGAATTTAGTATTAACAACTGCGAATGGAAAGGAAAAAATAAAGCGCATCGATGATTACTATTGAAATATAAGGCATAATCAAGATCAATATCAAATATTTATGAATTTTTTTGATGTAGCAATTTTTTAATATAAATTGAAATTGGATTCTAAAACAGCAAATTGTATTTGCTGAAAAATAAAAAAATAATCAATAATTAAAATATAATTTAATTGCATTAGAATTAAACATTATTTAACACTACTGGGCGGCTATGTCTGTTGTGCTTGGTTCAACAAATTGCAGTTAAAATTATTCAAGCACGGTTAATTTCTGGCTCAATGTGGGTAAAGGGCAGACGGGGGCTGCTTGATGATAAAGATCTCAGACAGCCGCCAAGTTTAGCTTGGCTCTAATTTAACGGCAGAATGCGCCGACGGCTGCGATGCTCGAGACAAAACATTTGGCAGTTGCCAGAGTTGCAATTGCAGAGCTACGAAACCGCCCCCGCCCCCACACCTTCCCGCACCTAAACGTCGCCTCCGTCAGCTGTCGGCCCGTCACCCGTCACCCGTTGCCCACTGTTTTTGAGAGCTTGACATGCAGCGATTAAGAAGATAAATGATTATTTTGAGCAATGCTTAAATGATAAAACGCGGCGCACCGAGCCAAAAAGGATAACGAGAGCGTCTTACATTTCTAATTAGATGGAAAATGCGAGGCGTTTCGTTTCGCTTCGTTTTTGGTTAGCATTTATTGATTTTCCCCCCCTCGTAGTGTTTGCAGAAGGAAGCCGTCTTTTTGGGTGCTTTGAACCCGGCCAGAGTTCAGACAATGACCCCAGCCCGAAACAGAAACCGGCTGCGACTTTCATTGTCAAGGCTGCGAGAGAGCCTACCATAAAATAATAATAAAGGACGCCCTCTTACGCACAGTGCGTACGTGTGTGCGTGTGTATCTGTTAACCACTGAATGGTGCGTCGAGCATTGAACTTGGCCAAGTTGAATCAACTTTTGGTCAATGAGCGCTGCAAATTGCCGCGCGCAGTGCGTGTATCCCGCAGATACATTGAACCTTGCGCCTAGTCACAGCTAGTCTCAAGTTAACGGTGCTTTCTTTATAAATTTTAATTAATTTTTATGTTCCATGCAAATTTGCGAGCTGAATGAATAAAAAAAAAACAAAAAGCTTGTTAAAATAGTTTTCGCCAGGCAAATAATAAAGCAGCAACAAGTATGATAGATAGATGTGTGTCTGTGGGTCTATGTATAGATGGATCCAAAGATAGATACGCGCAGACACTTGCAGATGGATGGCCCACACACAAAAACAGAGCAACAACTATAACAACAACAACAACAACGATAGCCGCTTAGTTCGTCCAATGAACCAAAAAGGTCAAAAGCTTGCCAAAAAAATAAATTCGCTAGCATTGCTTTGGGGCTTTGTGTTTTATTATTATTGCGATTATTATTAATATAATTTGCTTGTCTTGCTTTCTTTTTCGACGTACTGTCTTAGATATAATACAGTTTTGGGTTGAATTTGAGTACCCCACATTTGGTGCCGACAGATGAGCCAATCGATTATCGGGCAATATTTTTATCAACTTAACTGGGTTATTACGAGCATGTTCAGCAAACTGTGTGCGATTAGCTATAAATAATCTGATTGTTTACCGAAAGGATTGTGAAAGTTTTTGGACATACTCAGGTGTTGTATTTTGAACAGCAGAAGAACATGAATTTTACTCATATGTTAATAATTTAAAAAATATATATAAAAACAAAGTCGCGAAGTCGAATTGAATTGTGTACATTATTTATTTTATATTTTTTCTTTATTAGGGAAAAATGATTAAAAAGTTAGAAGCAAATTTTTGCCGAATATTAACTTAATTGTATTTTTTTTTTATGAATTTGAATTTATATTATACAATTCAAATTTGTGTAGATTTCGGCTATGTAAGTCCGCGTTTTACGTTGAATGAGAATTTGCTCTTGGAGATCTTATATTGGAATAGCCTAAAACAATACCAAACTCCAAGCAGAGTACAACAAAAAATTAACGCTGAAAATTTGCGAAAAATTTGTAATTAACCTTAAATTGATTGAATTTTAAACGCGCTTAAGATGGGCCCATTGCCATTGGGGCCACCCGTGGCGCACCGAACCGCCAGCCAGGCAGGCAGGCAGGCAGACAGCCGGACAGCCGGATGGCCAGCCAATGGATGGACTTTCATTTGGCTGGCCATTAGATTAATCATGGGGCTAGCGTGCGCCGCGGGCCAGATGGGGCACTTCGAGCGAAATTTATATAATAATCTGTATCTGTGAGATACATTTGGACACAGATGCTACAATTGGCGCATTGACCCCAAGAAATAGCAAAATAGCAAAAAAAAAAAAAAAAAGGAAAAATAAATAATAATAAAAAAAAATAAAAATTCAAGCGCCAAACGCCGCCGAGATGCAAAGTGACTGATAGACAGGAAAGTCGAAGACGACGGCGACAACTTGCGCAAAAATCGGCGACAGAAATCAGAGCAACGCATAAAATTTGCTAGATGCGCGAAATGGGCATTGTTAGATAGCGCGAATATCTGAGTTTGCGTATCTGTTGGATTGCTGGGCTGTTGGCCTGTTAGTTGTTTTACGGTTCTTTTTTGCAAAAACAAAAAAAAGAGGAAGAAGAAGCAATAGTGATCTAGAGGGGTGAGCGGGCTAAAAAGCGGCCTCGGCTAACGACCGCGCCGAAAGATCAGCGCGAAAAAGACTTTGACCCAATTCGATCTTTAAAAGCGTTTCGCCTTCGCCTCCGCCTGCGTTGATTAATTGACTTGCGCATCTCGTAGATACCACACGGCACTTACTTAGATATACCAGAGTTTGGGCCAACAGCTGTGCGTGGCTCCTGTCGCTAATTGAGGAAATCGAATGTTAAATTATGTGGCCAACCAGCAAATTCGCCAGCCGTGACGCATGCGGCCCGCAAAATAAAAATGAGAGAGAGACAATAAAACAAGAAACACACACACAGACAGACAATATATATTTATACATAAATAAATAAATTTATGCGAACGGCGTGTATCTGTATCTAATAGATAGCAGATACAATCAGTTGAAGATAGAGTCACACACCGAAATTCACACGAAGCGTCGTTGGAGCTTTTTGACCTGTTTGGCGCTTGGTGTCATCTCCACAAATTGTTTTTTTTTTTTTTTATATGTCTTTTATGTTTTATTTAAGTTGCAGTTTCTTCGTTTTTTATTTGTTGCTTTTGTTGAAATCGTTTTGCAATTTTCACTTTGGCCCCGCAATAAATTTTCGCCCACCGTTTCAAAGCGTGCAAAGAAAGAGGAGAAAAATGTGTTGAAATTTTGAACGCCGATCAGGTTTACAACAGTTCCCTCGATTGTATTTTATATTTGGGCAATGAACCGAGCGCAGCTCTCGCGATACCTGGAAATTGGCTCCATTTGAGTCGCAACCCATTGCCAAATCGCTTTGACAAATGTTGACAACAAGTTGGTCGAAGATAGCAGAAGAAGAAAACAAGGGCCGGGCGGCGATTACCGTAACAAACGCGCCCCGCCCCCCGCAAAAAAAAATGTTGCCTGTTGGTTAATGATGGTCGATAACACTAATGAAGATCATTATTAGCTATATTAAATAAATAGTTTGCATACATTAACAAAACTTTTTTGTTTCAAAAAGACTTTAACCAATAAGAAAATTAAATACCAATGATGAAAATCTTATTTTTGGTTTTGGTTGGTTTAGTAATTAGTAAGGGAGGATTAAAGAATATCTTTGGGAAAAAAAAAAAAAAAATTATTTGCAAATGTAAACTAAATTTAAACGCAGAATCAATCTAGAAGTCAAATCAGGACGAAATTGGTAAGCATCATGAAAATCTGTTTAGTTTTGGCGAATTTATGGAACTTTGAAGTCTAGCAAGTATGGATTTGGGAACTTTACATATCTAAATTTTTATAAATTTTGGCATCATTTTTGACAGAAAAATCGATCACCTCAGAATCTGTTTTAAATGTGCGTTTTATACATATTTTTGTAACCTCAATCGACTAAAAAATAAATTACTCAAATTACTATTATTTTTTTTTCCAAAAATGATATTTTTTGGAAAAAATAAAAAAAAATTATTTTTTAATATGAACTGAGTTTAAACGCAGAATCAATATAGAAGTCAAATCACGACGAAATTGGTTTTATATATGTGCGTTTTATACTTCGCCTTAGTTTTGGCGCAGTTATAGGTCCCATCGATAAGAAACTAAACCCATACATCCAACAAAAAATGAGTTATATTTGACATAAGTCATGCTTTCATTATAATATCTGATAAATACGTTCGTCTGGTATTTGATGGTGAAATGAAGTTGACTGAAATGACTTGACTGGACATGGATACTCAAATATGAACAACTCTATAATGGCATTTGAAGCCCTAAACTATTTATACCTTACACCCCAAAGGCCTTGTAAATACGTATGGTTGTCAGGGCTGCCACGTTGCCACATTTAACGCACACGAAATATCCACAAAACATGGCATACAAAATGCAACTAGCAGCAACTATTCTTCCGCTAGTCAGGCGTGCTATGCACATATTAAAATGCGGCTATGGCAATGCCAGAAGCGAAACGCCATTTTCACACCCCAAGCACAAACACACCGATATATATATGTATATATATACGTATATCGTAAATGGCCGATGTGTGAGAGTGTGTGCGAGTGTGTGTAAGTGTGTGCATAGTTTGCATGACCACTTCATAAAGCTGAGTGAAAAGTTAAACGCCCGCAAAACAGCCACGCCCACAGAGAACTGGCAAAAGGGTCGGCTGAGTCAACGTCAGTGTTTAAAAGAAAACTTGGCGGGCAAAAAATCATTTGCATAAAATAATTTTGCGTGTCTTCAGTAAATAAATTATACAAGTGTAGGAGAGGGTACGCAAAACCCACACACACACACACACATACACAGAGAGTTGCAGATACAAGTTTACAAGCTACAGATACATTGACAGAATGGCAAAAGTTAAGCAGCTGAATGCAACACACACAAAGGACAAATGTCACACACGCACACACACACACACACACACACACACACACACACACACACACACACACACACACACACACACACAGTTTGCAGTATATAAATACCAACAATATATATATTCGAGCCGTATCTTGTAGATATATTGTGTGTGTGCCATGGTGTCTCTTGAGTTGCCTGTGCTCCACCCTAACATGCCGCCGGGCAATTAATAACGGATTATGAGAGACTCCCAAGGCGTTGACAATGCCACTGTGACGACATCCTTACGAGTCAACAAATGTGACAAAAATGAAAACAAAGCAAAACAACAAAATCACACAAACACATGAAAAACCTCAAACGACAATATGAATTGATAGTGTCTAAAAAATATATTAAAAATTCGAAAACTATATAAGGGAAGCTAAATTCATAGAAACTCAAGAAAATTAAAAAATCACTTCAAAATCATTTACGTTTCTCAGAAACTGTTAACGGAGCGTAAAAACAACAACAATTTGTTAAACAATGAAAGAGCATTCAGCTTTCCAACTTTTTTATTTCATAAACTAAAGCTACAAAAATTTGTCTTAAAGCAATAATGAGCTTTCAAAACCCTTTTAACACACTACACTGTAATAAATCGGATTTAGTTTCATATTTAAAAGATTTTCAATAGTACAGCAGGTCTTCCAGTGTTAGAAAACGAATATTTACTGTGAATTGTGCTGTATGTGCATTAATATAATTTTAAAGTAATTTTTTAATCGTGTGTTACACAGGTTTTGAAAAACATTTAAAAAGTTAAAATACATTTTTTAGATTTTCAAAAATTAATTTTCCATCACGTGCTTTTAAAGCTCAAATAACAACAATATAACAATAATACAATAAAAATAAATAATATATATAAGAAACTCCTTGTTTAATTTTTTTTTTTTTTTTTTTTTGCTTTTTGCAACTGTACTTGGCATTCGTTTTGTCGGAAAGCTGCTTTATTATTTTTATGCTGCGATTGCAGCGCTTTTAAGCTGATGAAAAGGAAAACTCAGCGCTTAGCCACCACGCTAACCCTGCCCCTTGGCTGTGGCATAAGTATATATTTGTGTGAAAAGCGTCAAAATTGCTACGGATTAGTCATGCGGCGATATTCTTTTGCTGTTGATTATTGCACCCAGTTCCTGGTGAAAAGAATATACACACTTATCGCCGGGCATAAGGGCGCGAGCTTAATCAAAACAACAAAATAAAAAAACGTAGCTCAAACAATTGGCAATCGCTTTTTTGCCTACGCGAAAATATGTGTTGGCAGCAACGGCTTAGTATAAGTACCAAGTATTCAATGAATATTTATGCGTACTTTTTGAGACAGGGAAAAGTTTGAAAGCTTATTTAAAGTAAAAAGTATTACGATATTTAAGTTGCTTCCCTTGTAAACAACTCAATAAAATAACGATGATAGAGAGACAGAGATAAAGATGTTATTTAAGAGAGATGTTATCGATTATTTATCTGCTATAGATTATTTTCAAATTAAATAATAAATAACCAACAAATATATTAACATAGTGTAAGATATATTTAAAGCAGATTCAAGAAGCAGTGTCTTTTATTAAAATATTTATGCCACAACCAAAAAGCTAAAACAATTTCAGCTTTTTTTTCATATTCCTACTTAAAAAAAAAAAAACAAAAACAAGTAGGCATATTTCTATACATTTTAAATAAAAAAGAAACAAAGAAGAACAGCCAAATTTGACTATAGCATCACTTATAAATTCTATTACAGTTGTTGTCTCACATTTTATGTGCGTCCTGCGAGTTTCTGTGAGCTCTCAAGTGCAACATGCGCCCCCCTCACCTCGCTGGCTCCCATTTGCCTGCTTTAGTTTATGCGTTCTATTTATAGCTCCGACTACATGCATTTTTTATCTAAATGCCCTGAAGGCATTTTAGGTGCCATTCAAATATCCAAACAACAATTCCTAGCCTTACCCAAAAGGGCATCAAAAAAACAAGAAAGAAAGAAGAAACCCGTTTTCAGACCGAAGCATCAATATGCTAAATGTGTATATTTGTATTTTTATTTCAGCTATAGAAAACATGTTAAATATGATCCCAAATTTAGAACGTGTAACGTTCTGATCAGAACTATTCTTTAATAGTCTCTTAGTGTTGGGTTGTGTTGTACTGGCAATCAGTCTTGAACTAGTTCAAAAATGGTTCATAATTGGTTTTGCATAGACTGATCAACTGGTTTAAATAGACTGATCAACAACCAAAAAAATTGACACGATTCTGAGCCGTTTTTAAAATGATACATAATTCTATCGAAAGTGGTTAAAAAAATAAATAAAGATTCACAAAAGTATATATTTTTATTAAAACATTGGGAAATTAGGTTCATTACAGCTTCTGCTTTCTAACTTCATCTTAATCGCATTTCAATCATTAGCAATTCAATTGAATTTAATAAAAACTTCGAAATATATATATAGATAAATACTTGTTAAATACTTTATAAATATCAGTTAATTTTGTTGGCTGTTGTGTGGCAAACTTCAAGTCCAAGTTGGGCTACCCTCAGCGAGGACCCAACAAAATAGACAGAGTCTGATGTGCGACGCCTGGCAGCAACGACAACTGCAACTGCAACAAACAAAAAAAAAAAAGAGCAAACAAAAAAATGTGGGAAAAAAGTGTGGCAAAGTTTTGCGACAAGTTGCAAGTTTGTTGAGGCAGCGAAAAGTCATGCGCCAGAGAGCTCCTGAAGGACGCATCAAGGAGACGGCGCACAACAACTCTGACAATGATGGCAGTTGTTTGTTACGCTTGTTGTTGCAATTGATGTAGCTGTTGTTGTTGTTGTTGTTGCATTTGGGCCGCTGCTGCCGTCGCTTCATCATCATTAGGGCCGCCCCCACCGCGTCGAGTGTTGTGCTTAGGGTTAAGTGTTCCCGTTAGAGGGTGAACGAGGCAACGACTATCGACTAGCGAGCAGCTGCCCGGCAATTCTTGAGCGGCTCACCCTTAGCCAAAGCCTTTGACAATGACACGCGCCTTAATCCGCTAAGGCGGCCCACAGTGAAACATAACGGTGCCAGGCGGCGGCGGCGGCGGCGGCGTCAAGGATATGCCCATTGTTTGACCCAAGCCAAAAGCCGAAGGAGCGGAGTTCAATGCACCTACACCTAACCCGAAAATTGCACAGTGTGTCTGTGTGTGTGTGTGTGTGTGTGTGTGCGTGTGTTTGTGTGTATTTTATTTATTGCGACACAAAGGACGCTGGCAAGGAGCAGGCCTGCTGCCGGCACAGACGTTCAATGTCCTGCAGCGAACAGGCTAATAAAATGTGACGACGTCAGCGGCGACGACGAGCAGCAGCGTAACGCAACGCAACGCCAATTCAAAGTGGCTGCCTGCAACAGGACAGCAACAACAACAACAACAATAACAACAATAACAATAACAAGAACAGCAGCCGCACGCAGGACATTGACACCCGAAAACAAACGATGCCGCAAGCCGAAAAGGCAACAACAGAAACAGAAACAGAGAGCAACAAAAAATGCACGAAGCCCTACGAAGCCCAAAAGCCAATGGCCCGCTGCTTAGCCCGAGCCAGGCACGTGTGCGTGTCCTGCCGCTGGATTATCCCTACAGGACGCAGGCGAACGTCGAACGGCTGACGGGCTGCCTGCCCCGTTTGCCTGCCATCCTGCCTGTCATCCTGCCTGGCTGCATTGCGAGTTGCGGGCTGCGAGTGCATTGAACTCGTTCGCGTTCACTTGGGCGTAAATCAAAATGTCCTGCCGAACAGCTGATGCGTGGCCGTTGCGTATACGCAGCGTATACACAATCCACAGCCGAACTTCAGTTGCAAGTTCATTGAACGCAGTCCCCTTTTTCGGCTGTTGTGCGCCCCGCTCGCTGGCAACATGTTGCCGCAACATTGTGCCCGATTCATTTCAATATTGCGTTGCCATGCAATCGAGTTTTTAAAGGAATTACTAATTATTTGAAAAAAGTAATTAAACTTTCCTACAATATGCTTTAATTAGTGAGATTATGCATAGAATAATAACGATGAGGATCAGTAAAGGGTTTCGAATTACTTTGACTACATTTAAATATAGTTTGTTTTCTATTACTTTTAAATTATCATTTACAGGAAAAAAATATACAAAACTAATAATCAATAAAATCGTAAAGCCAAAATCATCCAAAACATTTAAATTATTATACTCGTTCACGAAGTGAAACTAGTATATTGAGTTTGTGCAATGTCCGTCATGCTGTCCGTCTCTCCGTCCTGATGAACGCAATTTTTTTCGGCGCCTGATGAACGCAATTTTTTTCGGCGCTATTGAAGATAGAGACTTGAAGCTTTGGATATATACTTGTAGTTATCCTCTTCAGACAAAGTGTTAAGATTTTTGAACTACGCCCACTGGGAGGCTGGCAATACGATAAAATCGCAAATCGATAAAAAGTGAATATTTCCCACAGTTTTAGAGACAGAGCCACCAAATTTGGTATGTAGAAAGCTGGTTACCTTCCCCAAAGATTGCAATTTTATATCCAGGTTACGTCTACTGCTCCTTTGAAAATCGGTAAAAAAAAAAAAAAAATGCCTTCACTTCGTGAACGAGTATAACGCAGTCGGGATCGCCCGACTGCAATGTTCGTGTTTATTATTAATTTTTCATCATTTTTATAAACATCGCTTTATACCAATAATTAGGTTTAACTTAAGTTTGGAGCAATTTATATATTATGATTAGAATTCAATTATTTTTTTATTCTATGTTTGTTAAACTAGGTATAGTAGTAATAGTAGTTCGTGAAGTTTTTGGGTGAAAGAAATTCTTCAAACTTGGATTAAAATATTCTCAATTGTTGCCGTTCGCAATTTAATTGATATATTAATATATATTTTTTGTAAGTTGCCCAATAATTTCAACATTATTTTATTTAAATTAAATATCTTATCTGTGTGTTATTTAAAAGACCCATAGCTTAATTGTTGAGAATCGCAGAGAGGAGCTGCTGCTTCACGTGACTTTCCGTTAATGGTCAATGCAATTTAGCATACATACATGCACACACAAACACACACATACACACTCGTACAGTACACATACACACACATAAATCAATGGGATGGCATTCAATGTGCCGGCCCCCAACGTCCCGTCCACCCGCCGACTAATTGTAGCTACATGAACTTCAATTGCCGCTGACATGTTGAGCAGCAATCTGCTTGCAACATCTGTGGCACAAATGAAATCTATCGCATAACTTGTTGCAGCTATTAAAACAAATCTATCTGCCAAGACTGCAAATGAACTGCAGCGTGTGTGTGTGTGTGTGTGTGTGTGTGTACTGGCAACATGTTGCTGCTGCAACTCTTGCTGATGCAAAGCAACTTTGGCTCAGTTGATGTTGTCGTCGTTGTTGTTGCTTTTGTTGTTGTTGCGGCTAGCCACATGAATTTATGTGAACCTGGTATCCTACGGTCCTACGGACCTGGCTGGGGCAGGGGCAGGGGCTGGGGCACGGTCAGCGGCACAAGTGCATCCACAGTTATAGCCGCCGCAGTGGCAGCCACTGCCACAGTTAGAGCGACGTTTACAGCCACGTTAACATCCACAGGGTCTACACACACAGGCGGCTTAGCATAATAAACGTCAGAATTAATTGGATTTTAATTGTCTGTTAAGCGCTGAAATTAAGTGCAGCCAAGTAGATTGTTGTTGTTGCTGCCGCTGCTGCTGCTGTTGTTGTTGCGCCTATTGTTGCCGATGTTGTTTTTGTTGTTGTTATTGTTTAGCTGGCAACAGGAGTACGAGTAACAAAATGTATTACCAACTGACTAACTGACTGCTTTATTCATGCGCCGCGCCGCCTTTCGGACTTCAGTTTTCCCATTCATGGCCAGCGTCGCTGATCTTAACAATGATCAGCCAAGCGACACACACACACACACACACACTAACACTCGCTGCCTCAGTCACAGTTACATTTACATGTCGTTGGTGGTCGACGTCTTGGATTTGTTTTTTTTTTTTTTGTTTTCTTTTTACATATATATTTTTTTGTAGTTCTTTTTGGCTTTTGGATCTGTGGTCCGTGGCCCGTTGTTGCTGTCCAGGTCCAAGTGCGCTTGATGCCGCCGCCACGATTGCCAAGTTTGATTATGTGACACGGGGCTACCATAAATATATTGCTTAGTATATTCAACTATACAGATCTCAAATTATAACTAGGCAGTTAGAAGAAAACAAGAGAGCGAGTGAAAGACTTTTTTAAATATGTACAACTGATTCTCTTTTCGATTTCGCATTATATCTATCTCACAGATCGATTATATGCATATATTCTGAATTTTACTGAGCTTATTTCTTATGATTTGCTTCTTTCTAAATCGTATTTTATTTGTTTATTTATTTTTTTTCAGACAAATATTTTCGGAACGTATCTATTGTTTAAAAAAATAATTTTGCATACATCGAAATTGTACGAAATTGATATATTATATATATTTATTTCAAATTATTTTCAATAATAATTTTAAATCAATTCCGAAAGATATTCCAAGTTCTGATATTCAAATAAGTACAAGTTCTTGAAAGTTTTGCGATCGTTTTCGGTGTAGAGCTTTTGCAAAAAGCTCTGTCAAAGCTTAAAATATTAATGTAAATTTAAGTGAAATAAACCTATTGTAGGATTATATACATGTAATACTCGCTTATGACTTTCGCATTTCGTTATTAAGTAAAATTATTTGATAATTTCATTCAGCTTGTAATTTGTATATTTTTCTTCAAATTCTCTTCATACCTGGTCACACTTCAAATCGCATAATCGTAAAGACCAAACACTCTGATTTCGTTACGATATTAAAATTTAAAATTTAAAAAGAAAACACCACAAATTTTAGAAGAAAAAAAATTGGATTTATTTTGACCCGCAGCCGGTAGGATTCGAACCTACGCTCCCAGAGGGAATCTGATTTCGAGTCAGACGCCTTAACCACTCGGCCACGACTGCCTACGTTTGATGGCGCTGCCAAGAGGGCATTATCAGTACGAGAATGCGTACGTTTGTATGTGTGAACGAAGATGTTTAGATGTGTGAGGGCAACTGTGCTATTTATAGCACACAGGCAAAGTATATCTCTAACTGTCAGACACAGACATATACCTGACGGCGTGCGGGGACGGGGCAATGGCAATACAATACTTATGCACAAGAACATGGCCAGTTATTTACAGCTTATTGTGTTAGGTCATGATTATTTTATAAATTGCAGAAGACTGAAACGTTGCGTTGACTTTCTGCCGTGCCAGCAGCAGCAGCAGCAGCAGCGGCAGCAACAACAAAAACAACTTGCAACACATAATGTTGGGCACCCACGCAGACGACAACAGCCAACTAAACCCTGGCCCACCCCCCCTGCCGGGCCGTCGAACGGGCAACCCCAGCATAAAGTTGCGTTCTCCACGTTTATGTTTGGGTTTTTCTTGCCTTTTCTCTACTTTGGTATTTTTACTTTTATTTTATTTTATTTATTTTCTTTTGCTTTTTTTGGGTGGCATCGGCTCAAGTGTTTTACTTTGGGCTGCTTAAATATAACAAACACACACACGTACGTACATGTGTGTGTGTGTGTGTGTTTGTGTGCGTCTTTTTTTCGGCTGGATCGATAATTTTTGTCTGCGCCAAACGCATTTGCCAAGGTGTGGGCGGGTGCGGTAAAAGCCTGGTGAGCTGCCTTATTTGTTACTTTTGCTGACTGCTTGTTGTTGTTGTTGTTGTTGTTGTTGTTGTTGTTGTTGCTTCCTGTAGTTTACGTCTGGCCTCAACACGGGTCAGACTTCCTAGCTATGGTTATGTCAAAGTACCTGTGGGAACCTAACTTCAATATGTTGACAACTTTTGCCATTCTATTTTTCCGCTTTTCGTTCAAGCCAGTTTTGTCCCCAAAAATAAAAAATGTAAATCTTGCACTTCATGCCTTAACCTAAGCTTGTAAACAAATCTAAAAGCTTTCATATTTAAAAAAAAAAAAAATAAAATAAAATTACAAAAAACTAAATGTGCTAAAAATAATTTCTTTTTAAGATTTAGAATTAATAAATGCTACTTTGTGACTACTTAAGTATTTTTGGCCTATATTATTATATATACATGTATTATATTTTTATTATTTTATTTACTTTTTTATTTTTTAACAATAATTTATTCCAAAAGCGAACCTCCACTTCATCTAATCTACTTATCGATCAATATTAACTATTAAAAGTTTCCTGTATTTGCTTCAATATTTTAAACTGTCTTTTTGTATAGAATTTTAAAGAAAATAAAATAAAATACTTGAACTAACTATCAATCGTTCAGCTATTTTCCCATTTCCCCTATTTTCACATAGATAGAGTTTATACTTTGGCTTTAATATTATTTTATTCCACCTAATTCTATTTTATTTTTGATAAAATATTTCGCAAATATTTTGAAATATTATTTTCTTTTTCTGTCCCTGACTTATTTAGGCCTTAAAATTTCTATGTTTGAAAGCTGATGCGTCTCAATGACACTGCTTAAGCGCACACACACTTACACACACACACACACACACACACACACACGCCCACATACACACACATGTGTACGCATATATAGAAATTTATTTACCTTTTTGCTGCAAGCCGAAAAACTCGAGTCGAGTTCGTTGAACCTGGCGCAACCTTTTTTTTATTTTGGTTTTTTTTTCTGTTGTTGTTGTTGTTGTTTTCGTATTTTTAGTTATTTTTGTCGATTCCACTGCCGCCTGGCTGGCATTCCTTGCCAGCCCGCTGCCCGAGCTTTGGCTGTATGCGTGGTGCGTACATAGCGCAAAATCCCCCAAAGGCTCAATGCACAAGTGTCTGCCAGCCTGTCTGTCTGTCTGTCTGTCTGACTGCCTGTCTGTGTGTGTGTCTCTCTCTCTCTCTCTTGCTCACTCTTTTTCTCTGCCCGCTCTCTCTATCTCACTCTATCTCTTTCTCTGTCTTTATGTTTTTCTCTGGGCTGCTTTCCTTTTCGGCACGCGTGTGTGTTTGTGTTTGTGTGTGTGTGTTTGTGTGCGTGTCCTGTGCCCTCGCATTCTGCTTATCATTGCGGTTTATTTGTCTGCCCGCTCCTGTGCCTGTCAAACTGTGCGAGTCTAGAGTTGTCCATAAGGTAGTCGCCATATGCTAAATTATGCCCAAATGCAGTTCATAGCTTGAATTCCACTTCTTTAGATGCTCAAAGTAAAGCTCAACGATAACTGTTAACCAGTAAAATACTCTCCGACTAGCTAATACCCTGCATTTTAGAGTTCAATTAATGCCAGTTTACCGTTATTAATGATTATTACTATTAGTTATTAATAAATTTGGAATTTGCTTTTTGTTAAAAGACACAATTTTGATTTATGCTAGAAATGTAAATCGATAACTGTTATCGATACTCTTGGAAATATCCTGACTTACAAATCGTGGACAATGTTCACCTAATTGACAGACAACTAATAAATGGATCAAAAAAATATTGAGGATAACCTGCTTAGATCGAGCCCAGAATATTTCTTTAAAAATTCCAAATTCGAAATTTATTTGATCTTTTCCATTTGTTTTAAGTTGCTCATTTTGAGTATTGCGAAGTCGGGTTCATTTTTTTTATATATGTTAAATTTGTGAGTCGTTATTTGAAAATTATTTGAGTGTTATACCAAAATTTATTTTCGGCACCTCACAGGGTAACCGCGAGTCGTGCACTGCCGTTTCTACCCATTAAAAGAGTTGTTTAATTTGTGTTTCGCATTTCGCATTATAATCGAGAAACGGCCGCGGCAGCAATTTCTGGCGAAATTTGTAACGAAAATGCAAATGTGTCAAAATGAAAATGGATTTTTAAGCGAACAGGTAAACAACAAACGGAGCGAAAACAAACAACAACAGCAACAACGATTGCTGAAGAACTCTTTTCAGCTGCTGCATTTCATTTGGCTAACATTAAGCGGTAATTAAAATGGTAGCTACTAAGAGCGAGGCGGGCGGCAAGCTAGTAATATGTATGTAAGAGGATGCAACCCCACCCCCACCCTCTCCCCATTCAGCGCGAACCAACTATCCCCTTGCGGCTTCTGCTTCTTCTGCGGCAACATCATTTGCAACATGCTCGTTTTGCACGGTAGGGCGATTGGGTTGGTCATGAAGCGGACTGGCCAGAGGCGGGACAGTGGGGGAGCGAGACGGAGGGCGTGGCGAGGTGGCGTAGGTGGTGCCGCGGGGTACGTGGAAATGCAAATTGTGTTGCATGTTTGCCGCTTTCGAGTGTTTTGTAAGGCGCCGACGGCGTCACATAACCCACCAATGTAAAATTTCTCGGAAATACATATAAATATACAAATTTATTACAATCTATAGATGTATATATATATATATATGTTTGAAAATATATACTATTAAAGATATACAAACGGTATA
>SCDT01003315.1:0-13124 GCA_004143765.1 Drosophila melanica
ATATATATATATATGTATATATATATATTTATTTATTTATATTTGTGTGTATTTGTGGGTGGGTCGCTCGCAAACTTTCGTTTATATAACGACAGTAAACTGCATACAGTTGTTGCCGACGTCGCTTGCATTGACCTTCACCTTGGCAGTGACAGTGGCAACGTGGACGTCGGCCTTGCAACTGTCTGTGTCTCTGCCTCAACCACTGACGCGCTACTTTAGGATGCTGTTAGCCTTGATCTTTGATGTGCACGTGCACAAGCGTAAGCGACATTTAGTAAATTTTTTATAGAATTCGTATTATCAAAATAAATTACCTGTTCTGTATTTTTTTAATCTTAAAGATGCTGCTGTTCCTGCGGCAACGATGGCGGGAACTGCAACAGGATTTTGCATAAAATACAATAAGCAAAAGGATTTTGCATAAAATACCATCAGCTTTTAATTCAGCAAACGCTCCTGACGGTCTTCAATTTCTACACAAACAATAACAAAAAACAAACACAATCAAAAATCTTGGGCTTCAAAAAATCAAGAAAAAATTTCTCTTAGCGCCTACTTATTGGGTGGGTTAATTATCACGCACCGCACACGCACTAAGGCCATAAAGCCACAATGGACAATGGGAGTGAGAACGGCAGAACAGCAACAACAATTGCAGTTTATGCATTAAGGAAGCGTCTTGAATTGCTGCTGCTTGCTGCTTCTTACTTTTTAGAGTGATGCCAGTTTGGCCGGATAGAGCGTGAAAGACAGTAATACAGCGCCGGAGAGCAAGTAAAACGCGTCCGTTGGCAAGCGCAGTTAAAGTTCGACTGACAGGCGTGTGCTTTAAGCCAGAGATATTGACGCTGGCTGAGCGGTAGCCGCGACAGCAGCGGCAGAGCCAGCAATGGTGACGTTGGACGCAGTCAATGAAAATTCCTTCAATTGGATTAGCATACCTTAATGGTAGTAGTTTATGTTTATGGCATATTGTTCATGCAATATCTGCATATCACACACTGCATTTCAGCAAATTCCCACTTTGGTAAATACAATTTTCAAACTTCGTTCTTCGATTGATTTATTGCCTGACATAACTAAACAAATTTAAATTACGCGCCCAGTTTTCTAGCAAGGGGCATACCGTCACGTACACAAATGTAGCATTACTAACGCTGACTTCGTGTTAGCAGCGCTAGGCAAAAATATCGATTTAAAATTTAATTTTTTCAGGTAAATGTTTAGTTTACGGTCCGAAGGAAAGGAAGGTCCAAAATATTCGAGGCTCTTGCTAAGTCTATGTAGTGTTTTACGATCAATTGCCTTAGGCTTAGGAAAGTCGTTATATTGCCTAAAAAATTAAATAATGAAGAATAACAGCTTTTCGGGCTAACAGTGCCAAAATGAGTAGACTTCGAAATGTTTTAGTGATGAGTATAGTTGTTTGATAAATAGGATATCAACCAACAACAGATTATTCTAACATATTATTTAATAAAATTCAATTGTGGCAGTAAAAAAAAAGTATGATGGCCTTTTTCTACTATTAAGCGTGTCAGGGTTCATCAAATATCAAAAAAATCTCTTCATTTTCTTTAAGTTAAATGGATTGAACGTTTTCAAGCGAACATATGCCCCTTGTGCAGACAATTAAAAATAGCATGTTTTCAGTGCTCAAATTGCACAATATACCTTGAGTAAAGTTTGCATTCCAAAATGTCATTATTAATGGTGTATATTGAATAGCGCTGTCATGGTACATTTTTGAAAAACAAACTAGTCTACAAACTCGCGATTTTTTTTAGAAAAAAACTTAAAAGACGTTTCTATGTTGATTGAGAAGATATCTGAGCTGACCAAAACAGACACAACCCCGGCATGCAGTTATTTAAAAGGGAGCACCAACAACATCTAATTTGGCTGAGAAGCCCTAATCCAAAAGTTCAAACTATTCCCCTAGCTATTGGCAGATATGCATTTTGTTAAAATTAAAACAGAACAAATGTATTTATTTATTATTATTTACAACGGCTTTTGGGACCTTTACAGAAATCTTTCATATTTATGGGGTGGCTGACATTTCCTTAGCCACTTTTCGATGAACACTAATTTATTTTCCCCTTTTAAATTTTTGTGTTCTTACGCGTATGCCTAAGCCCCTCTAACAACACTACTGCAAGATCCAAACTATTTCATAATAAAATTGGAATTTTCGGCTCTTCTGTAACAGCAATCAAATAGATGTTGGAGCACCTATCGGCATATCGATAAGCGAATATCGATATGCGGTTTACTAAAAACAAATACAGGCAGTTCGCCGCTATTCACATATTTGTAGGCCAAACCTTCGATTATGATGCAATTTTTGTTTTGAACGAGAAAGTGAAAGTCTCGCCTGGCGGTGTATTACAAGCGGTATTGCTATTAAAACAAATTCACGCACTTGTGCGTGATCAGCGCAGTGCTCAAGCAACAATAACAGAGTTTCTCTAACGCGTTCCAAAAGGGTCAAAGTATAAAACAACAACAGAAACAACGGGTAATACAACACGCGATCCCATACTGGCCAGGCCCATGTGCACGCGACTTCACAGTTGCGCGCGTAACTGGGCCAGAGGAGTCTAACCTCAAAGCACGCACAATTCCCAAGTATTCTACAGCGGACTGAGGCATGAATGGCCTGACGCCCGCCGGATGGAGCAGCCTGCCGTTCCGGGTCTCTACCACAACAAAGGTGAGTTCAGAGTGTGTGCATTTATTGGTCAAACATCACATACAGCGACATCCCATTGCAGGTGGTACTTTTCTCCCTGACAGCCGGCGTGGCGCTGATGAGCGTTCTATCGCGATTCTTGCGGCGCCGAAAACCGCCTCGTCCGCTGCGACGGCCGCGAAAATACACCGGACGGCGCACGAGGAATAGTATGCGCAGTCCAAACGATCTGACCTCCGTGGCCGGCTCAAAGGCATCGGCTCGGTCAGGCAGCCCAGTTGGCTCCACGATCGCCTTCTCGGATCGACTGTCTCTGGCATCTGGCTCTATTGGTCCGGGCGCACAAAATCAGCACGCGACTGGTGGTGGCGTAATCTCGCAGCTAACGGCCCAACAGTTAGGCATGATGGGCATGGAGGCACTGGACACAGTAATTAACTTCTGGGAAGATGCGCTGGCAACACATTATTCGCCCGGCGGTGTCCCAGCTTCGCTGACAACGGCAGAGGACTCGGAATTTTGTCGCGAGATACAGAATTTGCTGGAAATGTCGTATACGTTGCAGGAGCAGAGCGAACTCCTCTTCCTCGATCAACGCTCAGTGCTTTTCCGCGAGGAACATTCCATAGACGAGGCGGAAGAAGAAGGAGTGGTGGCCGCCATCGACGAGGACGATGACCGACATTCGCGCAAATCAGGCAGCGTTCTGAGTCGCGCCGGCTCCGATCCCAACTTCGATTCGGCGGAAAGCTTTGCCTCGGCCCTTGACCAGGTAGCGGATCTGCGCGAGTTTGACGGCTTTGTTGAGACAGCGTACGAGGAATATCCGCTGTTTCAGACCGCGCTCAAGCACCACGACGAGTATACAGTACCGTGTCGTACGATACGCGCTGAGCTTATGCACTGTAACAGCGATACCGAGTATTTGGCCAAGCTCCATTGCGTTCGACTCGCCTTTCAATATTTATTTAAAGATCAGGCCGTAGGCCAATGGATTTGCGATGCGGGGAGGCAAATTCTGACCGATCTGCTATGCCTGGGCGATAAGGACACAAAAGAGTTCCTAGTTGGTTACGAAGATATGGTTAATTTTCTGCAAGAGCCGAGCAACTGGCCGTGCATCCAACTTGAACTGGAGCAGCGCAACGTCAAGGCAATGACGTTCTACGACATTTGTCTTGACTTCATCATTCTGGACTCGTTCCGGGATTTGGATGCGCCACCAGCCAGCGTCACAGCTGTTGTCCAAAATCGATGGCTTTCCAATGGCTTCAAGGAGACGGTAGGCTACTTAAAAAAAAGAAGCAATTTGATGAAATGTCACTTTAAACTGATACATAATCTGATTAGCAGATTCACTGAAAAAAGTGAGATTTTAGCAGTGACAGATGACACTGAAAAAAATGACATTTAATACAACGTCTGGTTAATGCAATTAAAAGACATTGTTCGAGAAATGCAGTCTTATCCGTACGTCTCTCAATATGAACGCAAGTTTGTTTTGCAGCTCTTAAAGCTAAGGACTTAAAACATGGTATAATTCTTGCTTCAGATGCTCTGCTTCAAAAAAAAGTGTTGAAGTTTTTGTTCCACGCCCACTAGGAGACTGGCAAATCCATAACATTTTCATACACCTTAAGCCGCAAATTGATAAAAATGTGAATATTTTCAACAATTTTAAAGCTAAAGTCACAAAATTTGCTCTGTAGATTGCTGGTGACCTTTCACAAAGGTTGCGACCTTGTTATCCTACCCACGCCCACTGTAGATTGCTGGTGACAGATTGTGGATACTTTCTCCAAAGATCGAGCCGGAAAATTTACGCCACGTCCACTCCCCCACAAGTTAAAAGAATTTATATTTTTTTCAAAATAAAAAAAATGAAGACCATTTGTTGCGTTTTGCGGCCGACCCCTGCAAACCAAGTTATGTAATTGTTAATAACACAATATACGTATGTAGGTATATATTTGTGTACGAGTTACACTTTAGAAGCTCACAATATCGCTTAACATAAAGCTTAAAGTCGAGCTACTTCATAAATTCCTTACTGATTCTGCCTTGCTTACACTTAATTTAAAGGCATTGCTTAAATTTTTCTCTTTTAGGCGCTCACGACGGCCGTGTGGTCGGTGCTGAAGGCCAAAAAGCGTATGCTCAAATTTCCGAATGGCTTTATGGCGCACTTTTATGTTATATCGGAGCAGATATCGCCGCTGATGGCGTGGGGCTTTTTCGGACCCAACGAGAATCTGCGCGACATTTGCCACTATTTTCGGGAGCAGCTGCTCGCCTTTCTGGCTGACATCTATAGCTTCCAGAAGAGTCGCTTTACCACCATCGAGGACTTCTCGCAAGATGTGCTGAAGCACATGCAGTCGCGCGTCAACAACATTGGTGTCAAGTTCAGCCAGTAGAGAGCTAAACGGAAGGACGTTCATTCATTCAGTTGGAGGATACGGCCAAAGCTTTTGTTTATGTTTGATGTCAAACCAATTTTGCATCACTTAATGCACATACCCATAGACAAACGTTGACTAATATTAAATTCACACCGACACACATACACTGACATTTATGATTAAGCAACGCATTAAAGTCGCCAAAACATTTGTAAAATAAAACTGTTTACCTTATTGCCGCTAAGCAAACCAGCTGCTGCTGCTTCACCTGCCTACCACCCGCACACATGGCATCTCCAATTGCAACAGCAACGGCGAGGAGTATCCTCTTGCTTAGCCAGTCGCTGGCATTAATTCGTTGCTGCAAGATGTGCAAGGGTTTGGGCTTCACCACGGGATTTGTTGCGCTCTGCGCATTTGTAAGTAATAGTTGCTGCCCTTTACCATCCAGTGCAAGCATACTTTTTGTTTTTTTGCTGATGCAGATATGTTGCTTCGGCGCTTTGCATATGCTCAACAAGATTGTCCATATCAACGAGGAGGTAGCATTGCGCACCGACTACAAACTACCGCCGGATGAGAGTGAACGCTGCCAGCGGATATTTATTGTGGATGGTGCGGGCAGTGCGCATCTCACATGGCTGGAGCTCTTTTACATGAAATGGACGCTGGTGTTGACCATTTTCTATACATTCATTGTCATGGTGCTCATACGCGCCCAATACTTGAGTCACTTTGATATTAATTTCATAACATCCAATGCGGTAAGCAACTGAAGCTGATGACATTCCTAAAATACTACCTTAATGGCTTCTTCCCGCACAGATGATGCTCGTCGGCGGCGTCCTCTCCGTTGTCCTGTTCATAGCCACTGTCATACTGCACGAGCGCATGCCCTTTATGGAGGTGTGGTGCAATGAGTTCATCATTGGATTCATGTACTTCATAGCCATCAACATATGCGTCGCTGTTGTCTTCTTTCTCATCCACTCCTGCCAATATTACTTTCAATTAGAGGAGCGCGGCTTCTGATAGCCAACCTTGTGGCTATATTAAGTACTTAAAATATAAGCATATAACAATGCTGCATACCGCTCTAGCTCTCATAGTTGAAAAAGTCAATATTACCTTTTTAGCTTTTGTAGTCTTTAAAATAGACACGTTCATACAGACAGACGGAATAGTAGCTAATGATGCTGATCAAAAACATATATATATTATGGGGTCGGAAATGCTTCCTTTTTATTAAATAGCAATTGGTTTAGAGTGTAAGAATAAAAGCGCAAAACAGGTAATTGAACCAACAAAACTTTAATTGGGTTTTTAACCTTGGTATATAATAAATTTGGCTGATTGCCAAACAATAATTAACAGCAATAATGTTTCAAAAAACTTGAGTTTGATTCCATTTTTAAAATGTTTTTGAAAAAGTATAGAGGTATAGTATACCTGTAAATGTAAATGGAAATGTAAATAGTATACTGTAAATGTGGATAAATTAGATACATTTTAAATTAAATTACTTAGATTAAGTTAGTCTAGTCGGAACCGCCAGATTAGGACATTTGACCAACATTTGAAAATTGAGAAGAAATGTAAATAATTTTCCACAAAGAAAGGAAAATTCCGCACCTTTGGTACCATCCCTTATGCAGGGCTCGAACCACCGACTCTTCAACTCCAACTGCACAACACTTATCGAGTTCACCACACTACCATTTAGTTCCGTCATGAAAAAACAAGGGAGATTGCTCTCGGGACCGCCCGACTAGTAGATACCCTGAACCCAGAGATTAACACATACACACAATCTCTCGGCAGTTGATAAGTATTGGGGCTGTTAAAAATTAAAAAAAAAAATGTACTAATATTTACCAACCAAAAAAAAATTTTACACCTGGACTCGAAACCCCCTGATGACCCTTCGTCTTAAGTTGCATAACTCTTACCAACTGCACCACTCTTTACTGACTTTTACTTCACTTTATTACTGAAAGCAGATTTTTGATTTACTCGTTAACTAAATGTACGATCATTATGACATTTTCAGGACTTATTAAGATCATTGAAATATATGTACAAACCAATTTGCACATGTGTAGTATTTGATTAGCTTCTATAGTTTGGGAGTTATGCTTAAAAAACCGATAGTATATGAACCGAATGAGTCCAAGCTCAGCTTTTGTAGTCTCTGAAATCGACTCATTCATACAGACAGACGGACAGACTTACAGACGGATAGAAGTAAAGACGGAATAGCTAAATCGACTCGGCTAGTGATACTGATCAAGAATATATACATGTATACTTTATGGGGTCGAAGATGCTTCCTTCTGCCTGTTACATACATTTGTACAAAACCATTATACCGTTTTTTTACCCATTTTCAATGGGTTCAGAGTATAAACACGAAGAACACTATACAAATTGTGCATACATGTATACATACATACAGTGAAGGAAAAAAGTGAACATACACCCCAATTTTTCTGAGTTTTCGGGAGACCGTAAGTAACTAAATAACAAGATTATTTTAAAAACAAGTAAGAACGTTGCAGTCGGGCGTTACCGACTGCGTTATGCTCGTTTACACTCTTAAGTATTGTTACTTTGTAAAAATTTCGGTATTTTGCAATTTGTGTGGTGCTGTTTGTTGGTTGAGAGTGGGAGGGTACTGGCCGCAAATATTTTTCTGTAACTTCTGGGGGAGCTACCCACTAATAAATATCCCACATTAAGTGATTGTAGCTTAAAAACTCTGGGAGATAAAGGCATTTCCGATTTTTTATGGAGGGGACGATATCAAGGGTGCAATTTGTGGGGCAGGACACCAGCTATCTACATACCAAATTTGGTGGGTCTATCGAATAAATTTTGGGTGATATACACGTGTTATCGATTGAAGCTGCGAAATATAAGGGCTTTTGAGATTACAGATTAAAATTGTGTACTTTAGCGATATGCGAATTTAGATGTTATCGGTTTGCCCCCATTGGGCGC
This sequence comes from Drosophila melanica, assembly GCA_004143765.1. Classification (NCBI taxonomy): domain Eukaryota; kingdom Metazoa; phylum Arthropoda; class Insecta; order Diptera; family Drosophilidae; genus Drosophila; species Drosophila melanica. Next base: position 8,101 of record SCDT01003315.1, read on the forward strand.
AGCCCAAAATCCTTAGCACTTTATCTGACGCGGGTACACTCGAGCATATATCCAAAATTTAAATTTCAATAACGGCGAAAATAATTGCGTTCATACGGACAGACGGACAGCAAGACGGACATTGCACAAAACCAATATACTCTTATCACTTCGTGAACGAGTATAAAAATAATAACTGTGTTTTGCTTCTTTGACCCGAACCTTGGATAGGCCATTACTACCAAAAAAATTAAATTTACTCTCGTCGGTAAATAAAGCTCTATTCCAAAAAGCGGCATCCTTGTTAAAGTGCGCCCTGGCAAGTTCTAGGCGTAGAATGGGATTCTTTTCAGAAATGTTTGGCTTTTTTCGGGGAGCTCTGCTCATATAACCCACGCCATGCAAGAAAATTCTTATTGTTTCGGATGAAAAATACCGCCGGAACTTTTCTCAAGATGTTATTAGAGCGATTTCGCCATATGATTTGTTATCCTTGCGCAGGTTAATAATCATCAATTGCGCACCTTTTTTTCATTTTTAAAGAAAATGCAGCAAACTTAAATATGTTGCATTTTAATCTCTATTTTCTAATATTATGTTAATTCTAAGTCCTCTAAATGATGACATACTCAGTTTTTACTTTTTTTTGCGGTTTAATTTTTTCCCTTCACTTTATTTGTGCACATAAACACAGAAATTGCTTGCGCTGCATCCAAGCGGCTGCGCTTGGCCCCTCCTACAAAAACTAGATTCTTTATTTGCTTGTAAACTATTAATATCAATCGATATGGTATATTATGAATTTTCCAGGACTTAATTTGATTTTAGTTATTTGCAATTCCTTTGAGATTTGGGGCGAATTTGGGAGGAGGGGAGGGGGGGGGAGGTATCTGCGTATACTTTACGCCAATATACGAAACAAATACCGGAACATACGCGTTCATTCGGTTCGTATATACCATACGCAGATTAAGTTTATTTCAAAACATCGATAACTCTTTCCATTTTCTTATTATCAGGTTTTGGATACCTCTCCCCAATCGCCCCCAATATCGAAAAAACCATAAAAACAAAGCAAATTATATAAGTAAATTTAATTAAATACTACACACGTGCAAATTGGTTTGTACATACATTTCGATGATCTGAATAAGTCCTGAAAATTGCATAATGATCGTACATTTAGTTTACGAGCAAATCAAGAATCTATTTTCAGTAGTGGGGGCAAAGCGCAGCTGCTTGGCAATTTCTGTGTACATGTGCACGCATATGTAGGATTTTTTTTTTGCAACGGTTGAATTGAATTTTAACACAATGAAGACAACTAAGAGCGTGGCCCAGTGGGTAAGAGTTGTGCCGCGTAACGTGGAGGTCCGGGTTCGGAGCAATGTTGAATTTTTTTTTTTCGTTATTTATAATGATTATTATTATTAGTTTGTATCGTTTTAATGACAAGTGCAAAATTTTCGTTTTCGTTGACTTTTTGCGATGGTTAACTNTTTTTTCGTTATTTATAATGATTATTATTATTAGTTTGTATCGTTTTAATGACAAGTGCAAAATTTTCGTTTTCGTTGACTTTTTGCGATGGTTAACTAATGTTATATCATTTGTCAAAAAAGTGGTAGTGTGGTGCAGTTGGTAAGAGTCGTGCATCTTAAGACGGGGAGAGCGAGTTCGAGACCCGGTAGTGGAACATTCCTTATTCCATGATTCTTTTTTTATATTATTTTTAACAGAATCATTGACATTGCTCTAGTCGGGACCGCCCGACTAATAGATACCCTGAACCCAGAAATAAACACATACACACAAACTCTCGACAGTTTATGAGTATTGAGCCTGTTAAAAATAAAAAAAATTCACTAATAATTACCAACGGAAAAATAAATACTCCGCAACCGGGAATCGAACTCGCTTCCCCCGTGTTAATATGCACAACTCTTACCAACTGCACCACACTACCACATTATTCATTATGATATATAACATTTAAATATAAATTCATTAATTAATTAAATATTAGGTTTTGGATACCTCCCCCCAATTGCCCCCAATATCGAAAAAACCATAAAAAAAAACAAAGCAAATTAAATACTACATACGTGTAAATTGGTTTGTACATACATTTTGATCATCTCAATAGGTCTTGAAAATTTCATAACGATCGTACATATAATTTACGAGCAAATCAAGAATGTAACTTCTGTGTTCATGTGCACGCATACTTATGCATATACAAATTTTATCTTTCGTTTTTCTAGGAATTTTTTTTTTCAACGGTTAAGTTGAATTTTAACACAACACGGCGAAGTAAGAGCGTGGTTTAGTTGGTAAGAGTTGTGCCGCGTAACGTGGAAGTCGTCCGGGTTTGAATCGAGCGTTGGTATGGTAGAGCAATGTTGAATTGTTTTGTTTTTTCGTTATTCATAATTATTATTATTATTAATTTTTATCGTTTTAATGACAAGTGCAAAATTTTCGTTTTCCTTGACTTTTTGCGATGGTTAAGTAATGTTATATCATACGTGAAAAATGTAGTAGTGTGGTGCAGTTGGTAAGTGTCGTGTATCTTAAGACGGAGAGAGCGAGTTCGATCCCCGGTTGTGAAACATTTCTTTTTCCGTTGGTAATTGTTCTTTTTTTTTTGTTTTAAAGAATTTGTGTGTATGTGTTCATTTCTGGGTTCAAGGTATCTAATAGTCGGGCGGTCCCGACTTGATCAATCTCACTTGTTTTGCAATGGTTAAGTAATGTTATATCACATATCAACTAGATGGTAGTATCAAAGACAATATAAATACTAAGATGAGTAACGCAGTACACCGATTTGCTACAAGGCAGCTTGATATTTTGCAAAATTGAGAACGAAACATGTTTCTAGCTACCTGCGCCTCGCTACACCCTTTACCCACTTTTCTCCTCTTTGTTCTTTTTTACTCTAAGGACTTCGGCATTGAATCGTGTGCTTTTCGCTCTCAAAAAGCCACTCGGCTGGTGGCGTTTGAAGAGCGAAAAGCCACTTGAAAAGACACCAGAAATTTTTGCTTACGTTGAAATGTATGCGCGTTACTCATCTGGTATTTATATTGTCTTTGGTTCAGGGTATCTACTCGTCAGACGGTCCTGACTAGAGCAATCTCACTTGTTTTTTTTTTTGTTGAATAATAATAAATAATATTTTTTTTTTAATTTTTACATATAAAGTGCCGAGAGTTGGTGTGTATGTGTTAAATTCTGGGTTCCTAGTCGGACGGTCCCGCCTAGAGAAATCTCACTTGTTAAAATTGAGGTGTACCACTGGACATATATACAAATACAAATTTTTTATAAAAACATATAGACACGTTTATTCGCATACCATGTATATTGTTTGGTATAAAAGACAGACAAGTGAGATAAAATTCTATACAAAAAAAAAAACCAACAAAAGTATAATTAAAAATAAACAAAATAAAAAATACTATTTTTACTTATGTGTGTGTGCTTATATATGTAGTACCAGTGTTTAACTTCTAAACAGCGCCACATACATATATTTAACAGTACGACAAAGAGACTCTCTGTATGGCTTGTGCGATATTTGACTATAGCTAAAGCTTTAGCTATAACCGATTCTGATTATCTGTTCCTCTTTCTGTTTTGTGTTTTAGATTTTTTTGCCCATGCGCCTTCATTTGTTAAATGCCAGCAATTGTGTTGCTTAAATGCCGCGATATGAGCGATGTGCCAGGAATGCACTTATGAAATAGAGCACCGTATTAACCAAGCCCAGAATTGCGGCTGCCATAGTGACATCATGTTTGCTATCACGCAGCTTTATTAACAGGCACGCAGACGATGCGAGCAACAATAGGGCAGCAACAGTATGATAGATCAGTTCCTGTAAATCAGTAATTTGTTTTAGAGTTGCCTTTAATGGGGACAGGCAGGCCACTTACATAGATCGTCTTGGCAATAAGGCCGCCCGTGCTAAGCGATGTAAGGCATGCGAGGAATAAACAAAATGTCCCTATCATGAATGTGGTAGCCATCAAGAAATGAAACAGTTCCTGCTGCCCACGATAGTAGCTCGATTCACGAAAATTAATCGCCATCAGAGTCACAACAGCAATGCCAATGATCTAAAAACAAAAGTAATATAAAATAGATGTTTTAACTGAGCCATTTTCAATTGTGGTTGTTGTTGGGCTCTACTAACCAGCTCAAACAGCTTAAGAATACCCGGAAAGGTCTTGACGTAGCCCGTGTTGAGCACAATGTACGAGGTGTTGGTTGTGCTGGTTGTGGTGCGTGTTATGGTCACGGAATGAGACATCTTAGCGATTACTTAGTTGATGGTTGGTTGAGGTGGGTTGGTTAGGTCTGCAAAAAAAACAAATATTGTTAAACCAGAAAAATCACAGTGAACGGGTAATTGTGGTAGTATATGTGTATCATATATGTACAGTGCCGCTCAACTGAATAGGTTTGACTATTTTTAGACTTAGAACATAATAACTTCATAGCGAGCACTCGGATTTAAAGCACTCGGTTTTAAAACGATAAATTATTTATAAAATACAAAAGTTTTTTTTTTGGTTTGGTTTTTATATTTTTTTTATTATATATTTAAAAACATAGCTGAAAATCTACATAATTTTTGGCTCAAGTGAATAGGTTTGACAACTTTGACTTAAATTTTTTATTGACTGCGTGATTGAAAACATATAATTTCTTTGATCTACTTAAATTTAAAGTAATTGCTACCATTTTTTTTTTTAATATGGGTCGGGGAAAATCTTAAACCGATTTTGAAAACGGTCAAATTAAAGGCTATATTGAATCTGGCCTGAAACATAATGAAATGGCAAAGAAGATTGGTCGAAGCCAAATCGTGGGAAGCTTCATTTCTTCGTTATGAAGCCTATTACGGGAAAAAATCAAAGGAGGGAAATAATGAGAAGAGCAAACAAGTGAGATTGCTCTAGTCGGGACCGCCCGACTAGTAGATACCCTGAACCCAGAAATGAACACATACACACACACTCTCGGCAGTTGATGAG
>SCDT01003316.1:0-15870 GCA_004143765.1 Drosophila melanica
CGGTGACTGCAGCGAGGGAGAAAATGCCCCCAACCGCCCGCCAGGACAGTGAGAGGCATCCTCTCGCTGCTGATGTGGCGCAAGCTGCGCCCCTTGCGGGCGACATCTGGCCAAGAGTGGCTGAAGCGACTGCGGCGTGGGAGGCACACCATGCGCCAAGCTTTCCTATGGGGGAAAGCCAGCCAGGCAACGAGCTGGTTGCCGCCATCCGTGGAATCCCGGAGCGCTTATTGGCGCCCCCCCGATGGCCCCCGAACACTTAGACGCTACACTCACCACACTTGTCCATAATCCACTGTTTTTTCTATTTACCCAGCACAGCTCTAATGCTTACACCATACAGCCGACACAGTAGGCGTCAAAAAATTCATAAAAAATGTTTGACAATATTAAATGAATAAAATTTGCCCCACACGGGGCTCACTAGCTTGTGTGATTTCGACACAGCAACACCCAAAAAAAAAAAAAAAAAAAAAAAAACGGGAATAAACCTTTTTTTGTGTTCGTGATTCGGAGTTCAATCATTCCGTCCGCTAATTGTTACTTTTCTTTTTTCCAAATTCGAAAGAAATTTCTTTTATTATCCTTTCGAATTTTTGTTTGTGTTGGCCCCCGTTGGGGGTCTGTGGTGCCTTTTTCCTTAGAAAGTGACCAGAGATGGCGCCGCCTAAGGGTAAGATGAGCCTGACTGCTGACAACAAGCACATCAAGAACAAGGGTGCCTCCCAAGTTGCGGAAGATGCCCGTGCTGCCACCAGACGTGCTCTGAGTCTCCGCTCCACTTCTCGCCGCCAGGACGTCGATGACAGGCGCAACATCTGTGAATCCTCAAGCGATGGATCAGCGAAAGTGGACTCTGACTCTGACTCCAACGTTTCCATATTGTCCTTTGGGTCGGAAGCTAGCTCCCTTGCTTTTTTGAGTCCTCTCTCGGCCATTCCAACCAAGAAACCGAAGCCTGGTGCATCGGTTAGTGCTGCCTCTCTTGGACCAAAGGATCCTGCCACTCCGGGTCTGCCGTCTCATGCAGCGGCCCATGCCAAGTTTGCTGGGGATGCAAATCCTGCTACCCCAGGCCACCTAGATGAGCCGGCTCATGCAGCGGCCCGTGATATTTCTCCTGGATCAGCTGATCCCGTCAATCCATGTCATCCAGCTGTGCCGGCTCATGCAGCGGCTTCTGATGTTTTCCCAGGGTCAGTTGATCCCGCCAACTCATGCCCCAGCTTTGCCGGCTCATGCAGCGGCCTCTGATGTTTCTCCTGGGTCAGTTGAACCCGTTAATTCATGCCTCCCAACTGCGCCAGCTCATGCAGCGGCCAAGGATTTATTTAAAACCGTTGAACCACGCAACGTGAAGCCTCCGCCAGTCTTTATAAGGAATATTATTAATATTATTGCCATTTCGGATTCCATCAAGCAAGTCATACCTGAGGGTAAGTTCTGCACAAAACCTACCGTTGATCAGGGCCTCCGTGTCCAATGTGTCGATGTTGAGTCGTACCGTGCTTTGGTGCGTCTCCTTCAAGAGGGCTCGACTGAGTGGCACTCTTATCAGTTGAAGAGTGACCGTGGCTTCAGGGTAGTTTTGCGCCACCTTCACCGAACCACTCCTGTTGATTGGATTCGCGCACGCCTAGAAGATCTTGGCTTCAAGGTGCGCTTTATCAACAACATAAAGGCGCGTGTTACTGGAACACCGCTTGACCTCTTTGTGATAGAGCTTGATCCCACCGATAAAAGCCATGAAATTTTGCAGCTGAAAAAGCTAGGCAGCCAATTGGTCTCGGCTGAAAAGCCACTTCGTTCCAGCGATGTTGCGCAGTGCCATCGCTGCCAGCAATTTGGGCACACCAAAAATTACTGCCGCCGTCCGTTTTTGTGTGTGAAGTGTGGCGGCAATCACCAGTCCACGGCTTGCGCTAAGACACCTGAGGAAGCGGCGAAGTGCGCCAATTGCAAGGGTCCGCATGCAGCCAGCTATAAAGGCTGCCCTGCGTTCAAGAAGGCATGCCAGCCTCGTGAACCTGCCGCTCTGCTCCGCGCCAACAATCTGCTTGCAGATCTTGGCCTTCCTCAGGTTGTGGGCAGTACATCGCGCCGTCAGCAGCAGCAACTGGCCAGGAAGTCACCTGCTGTTGGGCCCACTCCCGCCATTCCGCTTGCACCTTTGCCGGGTGGCTCCTATGCGGACACAGCTAGGAAAGGTGCTTCCCTGGTCCCCGCAAACCCTGGAGGTAGCCAGCGACAGGTGCAACCGCCGCCAGCCAACCCCCAACAGCGCAAGCAGCAACAGCAGAAGCAGCAACAGCAGAAGCAGCAACAGCAACAGCAGCAACAGCAACAACAGCAGCAGCAACCGCAGCGCAAGCAGCAGCAGCCTCAGAAGCAGCAGTCACTCGGGCACTTGCAGCAGAACCCTCGCCAATCTCGGCAGCGAGTTTCTCCCTCCTGCGAGAAACCGGTCGCCCGAGCTGTCAGCCATTCAGCTGCGAACCGAGCTGGCAGCTCCCATCCTTCCTCATCGTCATTTGGCATATTTGATGCGCTCAATAGCCTCAGCGACAAGCTTGACTCATTTGTCACCGTCATGCTCGAGGACAGGCAGCGCCGTTTGCCCATCCCTCCTCAAGCAGACTTCAGTTCCCTGGGTAGCAGACTGGATCAAATTACCAGCCAATTGGCCCGCTTGATTTCGCTAATCTTGGCGAAGGACCAAGCCAATGGGCCACACAATGTGTAACTCGTCCTCACCTGCCAACACAGCCCCCATGCATTCCACAGGCGGCAGACATAGTTGTGCTCACCGGCTCAGCTTAATGTCTTGGAATGCATCGGGGCTCAAAATGAAGACACTGGAGTTGGAATGCATCGGGGCTCAAAATGAAGACACTGGAGTTTGAGGAGTTCATCCGCAGCAAGGATGTTGACATTGCTCTTGTGTCGGAGACACATTTTAAAACAGACGACACCATCAACACAAACGGATACTGCGTATACTACGCGAACCATCCAGCTGACACACGCAGAGGAGGAGCCGCAGTCCTCGTGAAGCAGAGTATTCAGCACATAGCACTCCCGCCCATCTCGACAGACCGCCTGCAATGCGCTGCAGTGTCTGTCCGTATGTCCAACGGCTCCTGCATCAGCATTGCTGCCGCCTATTTTCCTCCCCAGCAAGCTTGGTGCGTTGAAGATTTCCGCAGTGCGCTCAGTTCCCTTGGCTCAAGGTTTCTGGTTGCTGGGGACTGGAATGCTAAGGATCAGTGGTGGGGCAACTCACGTGGCTGTAGGAGGGGTGCAGCGCTCCTTGAGTGTGCCAGGACCCATGGCTTTTCTGTGCTTGCCACTGGCTCCCCCACCCATTTCCCTCGCAATGGCCGCCATGCTCCCTCTGCCATTGACTTTGCGGTTTACAAGGGTCTCCGGGATGACCTGCTCCAAATTGGCTCAACGATCGACCTTGGCTCGGACCATGTTGTTCTTCGGATAGCCATATTGGACAAGCCGGCCACCAATCCCAGCANGGATGACCTGCTCCAAATTGGCTCAACGATCGACCTTGGCTCGGACCATGTTGTTCTTCGGATAGCCATATTGGACAAGCCGGCCACCAATCCCAGCAGGAGCCGACTACTGCCACGCAATGCCAACATTGGCAAGTTCCAGCGCTGTCTTGACGATCGGGTGTTAGTTGACACCGAGCTCCGTTCTGGCCTGGATCTGGATGACGCCGTCGACATACTGGAAAGGAACATCCACTGCGCTGCCCAGCTTGCTTCAGCCCAGCAGGTGCCCACCTCCCGCCAGCGTAACTCCGCTAACCAGCAGCTGCTCAAGCTGATAGCCGCCAGACGTTTGGTCAAGCGTCTCATCTGCGATGNCAGGTGCCCACCTCCCGCCAGCGTAACTCCGCTAACCAGCAGCTGCTCAAGCTGATAGCCGCCAGACGTTTGGTCAAGCGTCTCATCTGCGATGGCCGATGCCTTCAGGCCAGGTCAGTGCTCAACCTGCTGACCAACCGCATCAGCAAGCTGCTCCAAGCTGCCAAGGACAGGAGACTGGACCGAGAGTTGGAAGCAATTGACCCGTCAGACAGGTACAGGATGCAGAAGCTATGGCGCCTGACAAGCGTCATGGAGAGGCAGCCTCCCGCTAACCTGCCGGTCAAGAAGCACGTAGACCCGAATGGACCCAGCAACCCCAGAGATGGCATCTGGTGCAAGACGGCGGAGGAGAAGGCCGAAGCTTTTGCCAAGCACCTGGAGCTAAGATTCCAGCCCATCTTTTCTGTGTCGGACGCTGAGAGAGCTGAAGTCGAAGAGGAGGCCCGGACTGCGCCCACTTCATCACCTCTCCCCTTTCGTGCCATAACTGTTGAGGAAGTTGTGGCCGAAATCAAGCTTCTCAAGCCCAGAAAGTCGCCTGGCCCTGACCGGATTGATAATCTGACCATCAAAGCGCTGCCCAAGTCGGCCATTGAGTACCTGGCCCTCATCTTCAACGGCATCCTGGAATTTGGTTATTTTCCAACCAAGTGGAAGCACGCGGTGGTGACCATGGTCCCCAAACCTGGCAAGCCAGCTGATCAGCTGTCTTCGTATAGGCCAATCAGCTTGCTCTGCGGGTTCTCGAAGATCTTCGAGCACGTGCTTCTCCGCCGGATGCGTGAGTCCCAGGAGTTTGCTGATGCCATGCCGTCCCACCAGTTCGGCTTTCGGGAAGCGCACTCGGCTGAGCAGCAACTTGGGCGTGTGACGCAGTTTATTCTCCGGGCCTTCGAGAATTTTTCGTACTGCTCTGCCACATACATGGATGTTCAGGAGGCATTTGACCGAGTCTGGCACGACGGACTCCTTGTGAAGCTCAAGAAGCTGCTGCCTGAAGCTCTCTTTAGAGTTGTCAGGCACTATCTTGCCAACCGCACGTTTGCTGTAAACTGCTGTGGTGGAGTTTGCTCAAGCTCCAAGCTGATCAAGGCCGGTGTTCCTCAGGGAAGTGTCCTTGGCCCCATTCTTTACAACACATTCACCTCAGACATGCCTTTGCCTGACGCCATGGGCTTTCACACCTCACACAACGTCCTTCTTGCAACGTATGCTGACGACACTGTGGTTCTTGCTGCTCACCACACTCCCAGGATCGTCGTCGAGATTATGGACAACTACCTGAAGAAATTTATGTGTTGGGCCAACAAATGGTGCGTGAAGATCAACATCAGCAAGACAGCGCACGTCCTCTACACCTTGCGTCACCAGCCGCCGGACCCCACCTTTTTTACGCCCAGGATTGATGGGCAAATGCTCACCAGAAAAACTGCGCACACTTACCTTGGCATCCAGCTGGACACAAAGCTGCTGATGCACAAGCATGTTTCATCCTTGGTCACCAGGATGAGAGCAAGGCGCAAGAAGCTGAGCTGGCTTTTGGGTGGCACCAGCAAGCTTCCTCTTGTCGTGAAGACTCTGCTCTACAAGCAACTCATTGCTCCAATCTGGCAGTATGCGTTTGCAGTCTGGGGCCCTCTGTGCAGCCCCACTCACCTTCTTCGAATCCAGGTTGAGCAGAACAAGACCCTGAGGACCGTCGCGGGAGCTCCCTGGTTCGTCAGNGTCTGGGGCCCTCTGTGCAGCCCCACTCACCTTCTTCGAATCCAGGTTGAGCAGAACAAGACCCTGAGGACCGTCGCGGGAGCTCCCTGGTTCGTCAGCACTGCGACTCTGCACAGAGACCTTGAAGTACGCATGGTGGTAGATGTGCTGGAGGAATTCTGTGCCAAATACTATGGGAGGCTATGGGACCACCCCAACGATGAGGCTGTCAGGTTGGCTACGCATCCCTACGTCCCTGTAAGGTTGACTAGGCCGAGCTATCTGCGCCTCCTGAACAAGTATTGCCCGCAGCAGCTAAGGGTGGAGCAGCCGCCAAGCATCCTTACTGCCTTCAGGCCTAATCGCCATAGTCATGGCTGCGACTTCCGCACAACGGAGCAAGTTCGTGCGGAGCTTCTATCTACGCGGGCGCAGATTTTTAACCCCTTCCGCAGGCATCCCCAAGCGAGGCCTGTGCCCTTGGAGCCATCCCGACTTGTAGACGGCGGCCCTGCTTCCTTGCCGGCAGTCACTGCAGTCCCGCCTGAGGGTGCTGGTGCGCGTTCGCCATCATCTGCGTCCCCACCACGGGAANTTGTAGACGGCGGCCCTGCTTCCTTGCCGGCAGTCACTGCAGTCCCGCCTGAGGGTGCTGGTGCGCGTTCGCCATCATCTGCGTCCCCACCACGGGAATTCTTGCCTGCCAGGGCTAGAAGGAGTGCGGCGTTGGAGGCTGAAGGCGCGTCCCCCCTTCTTTCTGGAGTGAACATGCCAGCGAGTGTGACGAATGGCGCGCTCCCCCTTTGGGAGATGTCCGCCGAGACATTAGCTACTGCGGCGGTGGTGCTGTCTGCCGCACCGTCCTTACCAGCTGGAGCGAGCCTGCCTGGCGTCGAGATGGCGCTGGATGATGCGTCCTTGACGCAACAACATTGGCCTGCCAGGGCTAGATGGAGAGCGGCGTTGGAGCATGGCAGTGTGTCCCCCCTTTCTGGAGTGAGCCTGCCTGGGTCTACGGCGAATGCTGCGCCCTCCCCTTTTGAGCTGTCCCCCGTGGCAACTACGACTGTGGCGATGGAGCTGCCTGCGTCGCTGTCCCTCCCAGCTGGAGCGAGCCAGCCTAGCGTCGAGGTGGCGCTGGCAGCAGCTACTGCGTCTTCTGCGCAACAACTTTTGCCTGCCAGGGCTGGATGGAGTGCGGCGTTGGAGAATGGTGGCGCGTCTTCTCACCATTCTGGAGCGGGCCAGCCTGAGCGTTGCGACTGCGGCGTTGGAACTGCCTGCTCCGCTGTCCTTTTCCTGTGGGCCAAGCATGCCTGAGAGCGTTGAGATGGCTCTGGCAACAGCCAATGCGTTCCTGGCGCAGCAACCTTGGCCTGCCGAGGCCAGATGGAGTGCGGCGTTGGCAGTGGATGGTGNGAGCGTTGAGATGGCTCTGGCAACAGCCAATGCGTTCCTGGCGCAGCAACCTTGGCCTGCCGAGGCCAGATGGAGTGCGGCGTTGGCAGTGGATGGTGACGCGCTCGTCCCTACAGGGGCCCTGCCTGGGCGTGCGGCGTGTGCTTCACCCCCACCTCGTGTGCAATTCCCTGCACCCTCACCGACCGCGGCGTTGGATCTGCTGAGGCTGGAGCCAGCACTGTCTCCTGTGGCGCCCTCGTCGGAGCCTACCGAGGTAGCGCCGGCAAAGTCTGGGGTGGCCCTGGCGCGAGAAGTGTGGTCTCCAGTGGCCGCAGTGGCTGCAGCGAGGGAAAAAATTCCCCCAACTTCCCGCCAAGATGATGAGAGCCATTCTCTTGCTACTGATGTGGCGCAAGCTGCGCCCCTTGCGGGCGACATCTGGCCAAGAATGGCTGAAGCGACTGCGGCGTGGGAGGCACACCATGCGCCAAGCTTTCCTATGGCTAGTTGCCGCCATCCGTGGAATCCCGGGGCGCTTATTGGCGCCCCCTCGATGGCCCCCGAACACTTAGACGCTACACTCACCACACTTGTCCATAATACACTGTTTTTTCTATTTACCCAGCACAGCTCTAATGCTTACACCATACAGCCAACACAGTAGGCTTCAAAAAATTCATAAAAAATGTTTGACAATATTAAATGAATAAAATTTGCCCCACACGGGGCTCACTAGCTTGTGTGATTTAGACACAGAAAAAAAAAAAAAAAATCCCTCTTTTTTATACAAATTTTTTTTGACTGTGTTTTTTGACTATTGTCTGTGATTCTCAAAGTGACAAATAAATACATAAAAATTACATAGAATGGCTGACAACAACGAAAATTCATCCCCAATCTCAGTTGGTACAAACGATCTGGAGTTGATGACCCCCAATGGAGGCAATATGAATACGAATTTTTTGGATACGACTATTTTGGATACGACAATTTTGGATTTGAATAATTAATATGACGCGAAACGACAAATTTATATACATTCAACCTCATGTTTGACGAAGAAGGGGACGCCACTGTAGCCCAAGTGGTCATTCCCCTTAATGACCTCAATGCCCTTGACGTTAAAAATAACAAAAACAAAAATTTAGCGCCAAAAACTGGCATCACAAAGACAAATGCAAATCAGTATAAGAGAACACATACACAAACACAAACACAGACAAAGACAATGACAATGGCAACGGCAACGGCAACGGCAACGAAAACGGCACTGCAAAAGAAAAGCGCAAGCGCAAGCGGCGATTGCGATATGTACAAGAAAACTACAAGTGACACACACGCACACACAGAAGTACATGGACATTTGACGCGGCAAGCAGTGCACAAGCAGGCCAACAAAGAGACTGCTTTACTACTTGATGATGAAGACAAATTAGATAATATAAAAGCAAAACGCAAAGCACACACACACACACACATACAAACGAAAAGAACATTTATCCAGCAGGCTTTTTAAAATACAACTCCATTACAGAAGGCCTTATGAAGGGCAAGCTAATTCAATTAGAAATTAACAATGCCTCGCAAGCAGTGTGCAGCGAGTATTGTGTAAAACAAGCAGCTAGCATAGACAAGTCAGCAGTGCAGAAAAAAATCGAAAACCTAAAACAGGCAAAAACAAATATAGATAGAAAAAATGAATTGACAAATGCCGAATTGCAGCAGCAACAGCAGCTGCAAGCAGTGCAGGCAAATGATATTAAAAGCGATTTCCCTTTATTGGCAAAATTAACAGAGCCAAATAAAGCAGCAAATTTCAGTTCTAAGCAATCAATACAGACAGAAATTAGAGCAAATGCCACTGCTACTCATTTCACAGATAAGCTACTGGCAGCTCTAGAAAATGATAGGCAGGCGGGTTTTTTGAACAATGCAATATTAGCAAGCACGCCAATTACGACATCAACAACAACAACAACTGCAACATGCTCAACAACAATGACAACAGCAACTGCGGCAGCTAAGCCAACCAGGAGGTGCCTTTTGGACTCGTTAACAAAAATTTCTCCGGCCGCAGCGCTTACAGCACCAGCGATAAGCGCAGCGGTCTCAATTAATTCAACAAATGTAACAAATTTAAATAATAAATCTGAAGCATACAATGTGAAACGCTGGCTCTCAGGCGTTCCGCCATATTTAGCCGAGGAGCTGCCTATGGCGCCAATTTCAGACAAAACAGCAGTAGCAGCATTAGCGGCTACAGCAGCAGCAGCGAATGGACAATCCCCGTTGAAACGAAACAACAGAGAAATGGACGAGAGCGACAGTGATCTGGAGGCCATAGAGCTTCCGGCTAAAACTCCAATATTTAAGAGTCGCTTCGCTATTATGTTACACCAGGAGGCACGTAGGCAAAGCATGCTACAAAAAGAAGTTGACGAACAGCAGCAGCAGCAGCAGCAGCAACAGCAGCAACAGCAGCAGCAACAACAACAACTGCAACCTCAACGGCAATTACGACAGCAACAGGAGCAACAGCAATGTCAGCAGCAGCAACAACAAGAATTACAACAGCAACTACAACAACAACAGCAGCAGCAAGAGCATCAACAGCAGCAGCACCATCCTAATAAGGAGGAAGAAGAGCAGCGACTACAGCAACAGAAGCAGCAACAGCAGCATGAAGAGCAGCAACAGCAACAACAGCAACAGCAGCAGCAAGAACGGCAAAAACTTTTACAGCTACAGCAGCAGCAGCAGCAACATAAACAACAGCAGCAACTAAAGCATCAACAGCAGCTCCAAAAACGGGCCCAGCTAATAAAAGCCCTAAATCTGAGCCAAGAGAATGAGAGTAGAAAAGTCCCTCCCCTCTTCTTACCCTTGGTCCCGTCCATTATGCCCCTCATGGAAAAGCTAAAGAAAAACCCAGCTGTAGGGAAATCTAATATAAAAACCAACTACGATAGCGGTCTAAGGGCCTAATGTGACAACATGAACACCCATAATGCAATCCTTAATATTCTGGCCGAAGATAATGTACACCTGCATACGCATCAGTTGCATCTAGCCAAAATCTGATGGGAGTCACACTTCGATTCATGCTATCACGGCAGCCAAATTGTAGCTGTTGAGCGGAAGCCAAAACCAAATGAGCCAGTCCAATGCCATAGATGTCAGGCATTTGGACACTCCAAAAACTATTGCAGGCGGCCTTTGAAGTGCATGAAATGTGCAGGGAATCATGCATCGACTGCATGCATGAAACCCAGAAGTAGCGAGCCGATGTGTTCTAATTGCGGAGGCAAACACATCAGCTGCTACAAAGGCTGTCCGGTTTTCAAGGAGGCGAGGAGCAAGCTGAAAGCAAATAAATTGGGTCCAGGCTTTCAAGATGAGCAACAGCAGCAGCAAAAATTCGGCGGACAGCGCATGCAACAACAGCGACAGCAGCGGCATCAGTATCAACAGCAGCAGCAGCGACAACAACAGCAATATAGAAGCCAGCCAGCCATATCGGGCCCCAGCAATAAATCCCAATCTGCCTTATAGTTGGGTGGTTCGAGGGCAATTGAATTCACAGCAGTCAGAACAGCAGCAGCAACAACAACAACAGCAGGATCATAAGCAACATAAGCAGCAATCGCGTCAACGGCAACCGAAGCAGCAGCAGCAGATTAATAAAAAGAATAAAAGTATTGGGCGGGTTAATGCTGTTCAAATAAATAAATCTTATGGACAGGCAATGCGTAGCGGCAATCAGTCAGTTGCTGCCAAACGCAATGCCGCCCATAAAAGTTACTTACAACAACGGCAGAAACTTCTTAACCAGCAGCGAATAACAGAACAGCAGCAGCAGCAGCAGCAACTTCTCCAGTCCCAGCAGCAGCAGCAACAGCGCCATGGCGACCTTGATGACGAGCAGCCCACCACATCGGCCAATGCGGCGAGGATGCTACTCAAGAGATCTCCAAAAAAATGGCACCTGGTCCAGGACAAGGAGCAGCCAAAGATAACCGATAAGGGGCCAAAGACTCAATCCAGCTCCAATTCTTCGCGCATAATGCAAGTCTTGGAAACGAACATCAACATGTTCCGGAGAATGGAGCTCAGGATTAAGGATCTACTCAATGTTTTCCAGCAATTTTTGTTAGCCCAAGCTGGTCTTCTTAACCGCAGTGCTATCATGGAGCGAGAACTGCACAGCAGCAGAATGGCCCAATATAATGCTGAATCCTCCACAGCCACAGCCAATGATAGCACAGATGTTTAGACACGTGCCAAGTAATCATAAAAACGCAGCTCACTACTCAGCATACAATAATGCAGCCACCAACACGTGCACACAAAATGGCAACAACTTCAAGATGTCATTTTGGAATGCATGTGGCGTCGGCAACAAAATAAATGAACTTGAGTTTTACATGAAAAACAATAAAATCCACGTTATGATGGTCACTGAGACACGATTGCCTGCCGATAGTGACATATTGAAAATTGATGGCTACGATTTATACACTGCTTGTAATCCGCAGTCCTATAAAAAAGGTGGCGTTGCCATCTACATTAGAGCCGACATCAGACATAGTCCTGTTGAAGGCCTTAATCTAGAATATGTTCAAACTGCCCCAGTTGCCATATTGCCAGAGAACGGCAATTCAAAAGATATTGTTCTCGTTGCGCCAATATATTGCCCACCAATGTATAAATGGACACAGAATGAGTTTAATGAATTACTCAAATATTTTGACAATTTATCTGGCACGGCCTCCAGCAGTTTTCTAATTTGCGGAGACTGGAATGCCAAACATGCCTGGTGGGGCAATCACAGTAGCTGCCAAAGAGGGAGGGCACTTATGGAGTCCATACACGCGCATAGGAAATACAACGTATTGGCAACAGGTGCTCCCACACATTACCCGTTTGATCAGAGAAAACAGCCCTCTGCGATCGACTTCGTGGTATATGAGAGCATCGACAGTGGCCGCTTAAAGATAAGCAGCTCAACTGACTTAGCATCGGACCATATTCCACTGACCATACATTTAGCTGCTGATAGATATTTTTACGAAAATATCTTAGCTAAGAAACAGCGACTATTGCACAGAAATGCAAATATAAAATGTTTCCAGTCAATACTCGAGCGGAGTATACTGCTAAACACGGAAATCCGGTCCGGACTTGACATCGAAGACGCTATAGATATATTCATGCGTAATATAAAGGAGGCGTCTGAAGCTGAGGTGCCGAAATTCGCAAAGGCAGTGCCGACCCACCAGTTTGGTTTTAGGCGGGAGCATGGCACTGAACAGCAACTGGCACGTGTCACCCATTTTATTCTGCAGGCATTTGAAAATAAGCAATATTGTTCTGCCGTTTATCTGGATATTTCAGAGGCCTTTGACAGAGTCTGGCATGAGGGACTGCTGTCGAAACTCTCAAGAATGCTACCAATAAATTATTATTAATTACTCGAGAGCTATCTAGATAAACGGACTTTCACAGTAATCGGCAATGAGGGAGTTAAATCCAGTATTGGTCAGTTATCAGCTGGATTTCCGCAGTGCAGCGTTCTTGGTCCGATGCTGTACACAATATACGCATCGGATATGCCACTGCCTTTAATGACACAACGCCGGCTGTTATCAACATACGCGGACGACACGGTGGTCATGTGCACGGCTGACTGTCCAGAAGATGTAAACAGGGAGATAAATGCATATCTGACACATTTTAAAAAGTGGTCAGAGAAATGGTCAATCAAATTAAATGTGGCCAAGACGGCTCATGTCATTTACTCAATTAAAAAACTGGCGCCAACAAGAGACTCGAATCCGGCAATGCTGGGCGGCCAGATAATTGCCTGCAAGCCGTCTCACTCATATTTAGGTGTTATTTTAGATAAAAAACTAAACCTAAATGCACATACCACCAGTCTAGCTATAAAGATGAAAAGCAGAGCGAAAAAACTGGAATGGATGCTGGGACAAAAGAGCACCTTAAATAAGGAATGCAAAGAAGTGCTTATGAAACAATTAATTATTCCCATTTGGCAGTATGCGTTACCAATCTGGGGTGCTCTAGTTACTAACGGGCGTTTGCTGCGAATACAAAAGCAGACGAACAAAATTATTCGCAAATCTGTAGGAGCCTCCAGATACACAACAAATGCGATAATCAGAGGCAAGTATGGCTTCAGTACCGTTGACGAAATCTTCAAATTGGCAAGCGAACGCTTTGCCAATTCACTTGCCACTCACACAAATCCTGAGGCGCGCAAGCTACTACTGAAACCATACCGACCAGTTCGTTTGGCTAGGCCAAGGTATTTGGAACAACTGGAGCAGCATATACTACCACTGCAGCCACCACAACGACGACAGCAGCAACAGCAACAGCCGGACCAACAGCTGCACGGCGAAGAGCTAAAGAGGCCATACAAACCATCACCGCAAACGCTAAGGCGCCAAATCAGACACATACTGCCAACGCTGCTACAAATTGATGAAGAGCTTGACAAGAGTGAGGCTGATAGACAAGCCGCTGCTCAGGCCATTCGCCAGCTAAAACAACAGCAACAACAAAAGGAACAGGAGCAGCAACAACAGCAGGAGCACGAGCAAGACCAAATAGTCCGGGCACCGCCAAAAAGATTTGGCGAGTGCGAAATAAATCGCTATTACCGCGGCTATCAGGGACGGCAGGGACGGACTTTACTCGCGTGACCAGGTAATCGCAGCCATCCACGGACAACCCGATGCAGTTAAATGGCTTATTCTGCCGGATTATGTTGAAAGACCACCTAACCCGTGGCCAAGACAACAGCAGCAGCCGCAGCAGCCTGATCAGCAGCCAGAACAGCAGCCTGAACAGCTGCCAGAACAACAACAACAACAACAGCCGCAGCAGCATGAACAGCAGCCAGAACAACAACAACAGCCGCAGCAGCAAATACAACAACAACAAAAAGAACAACAGCAACAACAGCCGCAGCAGCAAATAAAACATCAACAAATACTGGAAAAAGGAGGACAACAACAGGATAACGAGGACGCATTACTAGAGATGGGCCTACGTAATGCGCGGATTAATCTGGAGAGGATAGGGTAAAATAAATTACTTACCAATCCATGCCTCAGTATCCAAAGATGACCCTGACAAAAAAATTCCTGAAATAAATAAAAACAAAAGAAAAACCTGAAATAAATAAAAATAATCCATGCTCCAGAATCCAGAATCCATCTACCTCACCATCTACCTCAGCGACAAACTTGACTCGCTTGTCTCCATCATGCTTGAGGACAGACAACGTCATCCGCCCATCCCTCCCCAACCAGACGACTTCAGTTCCCTGGAAGCAGACTGGATCAAATAACCAGCCAACTGGCCCACTTGATTTCCCTATTTTTGGCGAAGAATCAAGTCAATGGGCCCCAAAATGGATAATTTCTTTACACCTGCCAACGCAGCCCCTATGCATTCCACAGGCGGCAGACATAGTCGTGCGCAGCGGCTCAGCTTAATGTCTTGGAATGCATCGGGGCTCAAAAAGAAAACACTGGAGTTCGAGGAGTTCATCCGCAGCAAGGATGTTGACATCGCTCTTGTGTCGGAGACACATTTTAAACAAGACGACACCATCAACAAAACCGGATACTGCGTATACTACGCGAACCATCCAGCTGACACACGCAGAGGAGGAGCCGCAGTCCTGGTGAAGCAGAGTATCCAGCACATAGCACTCCCGCCCATTTCGACAGACCGCCTGCAATGCGCTGCAGTGTCTGTCCGTATGTCCAACGGCTCCTGCATCAGCCTAGCTGCCGCCTATTTTCCTCCCCAGCAAGCTTGGTGCGTTTAAGATTTCCGCAGTGCGCTCAGTTCCCTTGGCTCGAGGTTTCTGGTTGCTGGGGACTGGAATGCCAAGGATCAGTGGTGGGGCAAGTCACGAGGCTGTAGGAGGGGTGCAGCGCTCCTTGAGTGTGCCAGAACCCATGGCTTTTCTGTGCTTGCTACTGGCTCCCCCACCCATTTCCCTTGTAATGGCCGCCATGCTCCCTCTGCCATTGACTTTGCGGTCTACAAGGGTCTCCGGGATGACCTGCTCCAAATCGGCTCAACGATCGACTTTGGCTCGGACCATGTTGTTCTCCGGATCGCTGTGTTGGACAAGCCAGCTACCAATCCTAGCAGGAGCCGACTACTGCCACGCAATGCCAGCATTGGCAAGTTCCAGCGCTGTCTTGACTATCGGGTGTTGGTCGACACCGAGCTCCGTTTTGGCCTGGATCTGGATGATGCCGTTGACATACTGGAGAGGAATATCCACTGCGCTGCCCAGCTTGCTTCAGCCCATCAGATGCCCACCTCCCGCCAGCGTAACTCCGCTAGCCAGCAGCTGCTTAAGCTCATAGCCGCCAGACGCCTGGTCAAGCGTCTCATCTGCGATGGTCGATGCCTTCAGGCCAGGTCTGTGCTCAACCTGCTGACCAACCGCATCAGCAAGCTGCTCCAAGCTGCCAAGGAAGCAAGCTGCTCCAAGCTGCCAAGGACAGGAGACTGGACCGAGAGTTGGATTGACCCGTCAGACAGGTACAGGATGCAGAAGCTATGGCGCCTGACAAGCGCCATGGAGAGGCAGCCTCCCGCTAACCTGCCGGTCAAGAAGCACACCGGATGGACTCATCAACCCCAGAGATTGCATCTGGTGCAAGACAGCGGAGGAGAAGGCCGAAGATTTTGCCAAGCACGTAGAGCTCAGATTCCAGCCCATCTTTTCTGTGTCGGACGCTGAGAGAGCTGAAGTTGAAGAGGAGGCCCGGACTGCGCCCGCTTCATCACCGCTCCCCTTTCGTGCCATAACTGTTGAGGAAGTTGT
>SCDT01003318.1:0-10728 GCA_004143765.1 Drosophila melanica
CTTTCTGTAACTAAAAAACAAGCAACACGGCTCAAAGCGTCCACATGCCTCATTTTCGTACCTGACCGATGTTCTATCTCATACTCAAAATCTTACAAGTACATCGCCCATCTGGTCACTCGCAAAGGCACCTTCCTTTTCAAGAATGATATTTGCGACTCATATACATAACTGGATGTAACATATTATCACTTGGATCTCTCTGCAAAAGTTCAGCTCCAAAACCCAAATATCTGTGTGCATCTGTGTGTATCTCCGTTGCTAATTTCGGATTATACAGCTTCAAAACGGGCTTACTAGTCAACGCTGCCTTTAGCTGTTCGAATGCTACTTGCTGCAATTCTTTAAACTCGAACCTTGAGTCTTTCCGCAGCAAGTCCGATAATGGTTTAGCAATCACTGCGTACCCATCTATGAACTTTCTGAAGTACGAAGTCAATCCCAGAAAACGTTGCACAGCTTTTTTATCTCGAGGAACCGGAAAATTAGATACAGCCTTAGTTTTTTCGCTAGGTCTAATCGTACCCTTCTCGACAAAATCTCGTACTATTTTCTCGTTTAATTTTCGATAGTCACAACAAAGACGCTTCTTTCCATTTTTCTTAGCTACCAGCACGATAGGAGAAGCAAACTCTGCCGTACTCGGCTTTATTATCTTTTCTTCTAGCCAATCCTTAATTTGCTCGTCAACTAGGTTTTGCTCACTATATTATTACGCCACCGAATGTCACTATCTGACTCTCGCTAATGCCGGTTAAACATTTTGCCTGGCCTCTCAAGCTACCATTACCTAACTTCAGAAAAACATTTCTACGCATCAAACACAAATCTGCTCCTGAATCTACCAATCCTTTAAAACTGACTTTTGACCTCGCAACAGTTTTTAATTCCAGTCCGGATGGAGTAAACATGCTTGTTGGCTTTGTTAATACCTCATCTTGCACAATATTGGTTGACTTTTCTTGCTTAACTGGTACTTCGACCCTACACTGAGCTGCTGAGCTCTACACTGACCTGGTTTATAACATCCAAAACATTTGAAATCATTTTTTGTACAGTCCTTTTGTAAATGTGACTCATCTCCACACTTATAACATTTCCTGACCGTGACTGACGCTCTTCTAGATTCATTTTCTACTAAGCTGCTATGTGATCCATANTTTTTGTACAGTCTTTTTGTAAATGTGACTCATCTCCACACTTATAACATTTCCTGACCGTGACTGACGCTCTTCTAGATTCATTTTCTACTAAGCTGCTATGTGATCCATATTTGCTTAACGGCTTCCATGGACCTCGCTTCTTTTGGTATGCCTCGATCTGGATCTTTAATTGTCTCATGTTCCTAGCTTGATACAATATGGCTTTATTAACTTTTGAATCAGGAATTCCGTTAACAAAGTACTCTATGAAACTCTCGTCTTCCAAATCAATGGGCTTTGCTATTTCCATTAACGCATACAAATATTCGTTCAGTGTTTTCTGCTTCTTCTGCTGTCGTTTGGTAAGTCTTCGGTGAACTTCTGCTGATGACACTCTGACACTAAATTCGTCAAGCAATGCAAGTTTCAATGCACTCCAATCCAAACAACTTCGCCGCACCACTAAGCAATTATTTGGCATAAATGAGTATTTGAACATGATTCTACTCTACCGTAAGCGCAAACTCTTCAAGTTCTTCTATCCACTGATTGATGTCTGGAATATTTGAACCAGAGAATTGTATCATTATCACGCTCATTCGCCTCCGGCAATTGCAATCCAAAATAACCCATCAGCCTTTTTTGTAACTTCGCTTTTCTTCCACTCGTACTGAGTCCAAGTTAGCTAACTTTCCGCGCAAATCCGTTACGAGCAATGCCAAAATCTCTTCAGTATTCATTTGTTCACTTTTTGTGTTTTTATCGCAAACATAATTAAAATATATATATTTTCAAAAATTTAGCCAACTCGGCCAATTGCCGACGGTAACACGCCAATTTTCAATATCAGTGACTCTCAAACTTCATTAACATGTATATCACTTGTCAAATCAATGTTAAACTAAAACTATGTTAACTTGACTTATAACACTATGTTAGTTTTTCTGCAAGTTTGATCGGTTATCCGTCATCGATTTCTTTTGTTTCTTTGCCTCCACTTTGTTTCGAGTGCACGATAATTTTCTGCAACTCACCACGACCTTTCCACAGACAGTTCTCTCGACGCTGCACAAACTATACTTACAAGCCAAAGCTGCTTGCCTGTTCGTCTGCACACGTACGTCTTGCCGTTCTTACTTCTCTGCTACACGCCTTTTGCCTTGATCAGCTCACCACAGCAGCAACACTCTAGCCTCTGCTTCTATGTTCTCTGTGTACTATGCGTCGCGTCATGCAATTCTCAGTAACGGTTCTTCTTCTGTCTCTCCTGCTTCTTCGTGTCGCCTTGTCGCCTTTCGTAGTCTTGTCACTTTAAACGAATTTTACAACTTCTCAAAATTTCGTTGCGCCGCATTCAGCTTTCTCTGTCGCACTTTAGTGACTTACAACAGTTTTCCAAGTCTTCATTTGCAATTTTACTCTTTCACAAAAATATTTTTTCACTACCGCACCACTTAAACACGAAATTGTTAATACATCACACAGTATTGGCAAAGACAATATAAATACTAAGATGAGTAACGCGCATACATTTGAACGTAAGCAAAAATTTCTGGTGTGGCTTTTCAAGTGGCTTTTCGCTCTTCAAACCGAAAGCGAAAAGCCACACGATTCAATGAGCAGGTAGATAGAAATTTTGCCTGCCGGAGTAGCATAGTAAAAAGGGAAATTGTCCATAATTCGGCGCATCTACTTGACGTCACATCAGCTTCTGTTCGGCGGGCAAAAATTGCACACTCGCACAGAAATGTAAGATGTGACGTCGCGAATTGAAAAAATATGCAACCTTTAGATTTTCATGCATATGATGGGTTGCGGACACGCATACTTATGCATTGGCACGACAATGTGTGTATTGTTTTATACTCTTATTTATACTCTTCATATATAAAATGTTTATATAAAACATATTTCAACTAATGGTTTAGTTGAAACTCAGTATATATGCAGCAAACATTTTGCTTAATACTGATTTTGCAATTTTTTTGTAGTAGTTTTGGAATAAAATGTTAAAAGCACTAAAAAAGTAAACATATCCCATTCAGGCAAAGGGTGTACTCGCGGCTCAAAAATTGTGAGAGCGCAAGTGCACCGGTTTCGTTTTCGTTCTCAATTTTGCAAAATATCAAGTTGCCTTGTAGAATTTCGGTGTACTGAGTTACTCATCTTAGTGGTTTATATTGTCTTTGGTTTAGTCTATGTTGGATTGGTAATATCAGGCATCTTGGTTTCTTGAGCCTGTCTATTGGGCGTCCCCTTCCATAGTACCAATTTTTGAATCCTAGTTTGACAAGTGCATGCGCATCTAGTGCGCAGACTTAAAGGTTTTATCTATTTATTATTCATCTATTCGTTCCGGCGTGCTGTCCACTCACTAACAGGTTTATTCAAGGAAGCTGCAGCATGTTTTGGTGTTGTCTTCGGTCGGTTGATCATTATCCGCTCCATAGATCGAGCATCTCTATCGGTCAGCAGTCGTGGACGCGATTTTTTCGGCTCAGGTGGGCTTATATTTCGCCGCTTCCTAACCTGAAGCACTGTTCGATGGCAAATTCCCAACAATTCCCAACTCTGCCATTTTCGCGAGCTGAAAAATTGTTTTTGGTCATTTCCACCACTTGGTTTTCTTTATCTCGACTAATTTTCCTCATTTTTCTGCTTGAGTGGATTTATAGGGTAAAAAAGAGAATCTGAGCCTTTGGCTTAGTCAAAACTTGACGATTTTAATGCAAAACAGTACCCTAAGCATTGTCAGTACTAGAATTTCCAAGAATCCCCTTTATCGGTTGCTTTCCAAGAAAAAATTGACAAACTATCGTAACGTTCAAAAGTGGATACTTGCTCATTTTTTAGTTTTTTCTCGATTGTGCGAGCTACGGAGAAGATAATGGATTAAATCTTTTCGTTTTCGTTTTATATATTATTAAAGGATTTTTGTTACAAATTTCGAATCGATTCATGCATTTTTCTGAGTTTTACAGCCACTCAAAGTCAGAATATCGAAACATGTATCCGCATGTGCTCGCCACTGTATATCCAAAATTTCAAGTCTCTATCTTTAATAGCGCCGAAAAAAGTTGCGTTCATCCGGACGGTCAGACGGGCAGCGTGACGGACATTGCACAAACCCAATATACTAGTTTCACTTCGTGAACGAGTATAAAAATTCCAAGAATCACGCAAGACAAAATTTTGCATTTGTGTGTCTGCGTGCACATGAACACAGAAGTTGCTTGCGCTTCAGCCAAGCAGCTGCGCTTGACCCGTAAACTTAATGTATGATCGTTATGATCTTTTCACGACTTATTGGGATCATCGAAATGTATGAACACATCAAATTACATGTGTGTAGTATTTCATTTGCGGGACTGCCCGACTAGTAGATACCCTGAACCTAGAAATGAACACATACACACAAACCCGCGGCAGTTGATAAGTTTGAGCCTTTTAAAAATTAAAAAGAAAACAATTACCAGCGGAAAAAGAAATTTTCCACAACCGGGGCTCGTACTCGCACTCTCCGTCTTTATAAGCACGACTCTTACCAACTGCACCACACTACCACATTTTTCGCGAATGATATAACATTACTTAACCATCGCAAAAAGTCAAGGAAAACGAAAATTTTGCACTTGTCATTAAAACGGTACAAATTAATAATAATAATAATTATGAATAACGAAAAAATAAAGAAATTCAACATAGCTAGCTTTACCATTGCTGGATTCGAACCCGGGCATCCACGTTACGCGGCCCAACTCTTACCAACTGGACCACGCTCTTACTTCGATTAAATTCGATTACTTGTGTTAAAATCCAATTTAACCGTTGCAAAAAAATTGCTAGAAAAACGCATGACAATTTGCATACAAGACTTTCCGGACGTGCATATGTATGCGTGCACATCAACACAGAAATTGCCAAGCAGCTGCGCTTTGCCCGCACTACTGAAAATAGATTCTTGATTTGCTCGTAAACTAAATGTACGATCGTTATGAAATTTTCAGGACTTATTCAGATCATCGAAATGTATGTACAAACACGTGTGTAGTATTTGATTTGCTTTGTTTTGATGGGTTTTTCAATATTGGGGGCGATTGGGGGAGGTATCCAAAACCTGAAGTACTTAAATTCTTCGTATGTTTTACGCGAACATAAAAATTTGGTAGCTCTAGCTTTTATAGTTTGGGAGTTATGCTTAAAAACCGAGTCAAAAAAGCGATAAATATCGATAAAAAAACGGAAGGAGTTATCGATGTTTTGAAATAAAATATACGAACCGAATGAGACCAAGATCAGCTTTCTAGCTTTTGTAGTCTCTGAAATCGACGCGTTCATACAGACAGACGGACAGACGGTTCAGGGTGTAATAAATACTCCACAACCGGGAATCGAATACGCTCCCTCCATGTTAAGATGCACAACTCTTACCAACTGCACTACACTACCTTACACATTATTATTCGTGTATGAGATAACATTATTTAACCTCCACAAAAAAATCAACGAAAACGAAAATTTTGCATTTGTCAATAAAACGATACAAATTAATAATAATAATAATTATGAATAAAGAAAAAATAAAAGAATTCAACATAACTATACAGTCGCTTTATTCTTACCCAGGCTTCCTCGTTATGTGCCACAACTCTTACCAACTGAACCACGCTCTTACTTCGATTCGCTGTGTTAAAATTCAACTTAACCGTTGCAAAAAAAAATTTCTGGAAAAACGCTAGACAAAATTTGCATATGCATATGTATGCGTTCACATCAACACAGAAATTGCCAAGCAGCTGCGCATTGCCCCCACTACTGAAAATAAATTCTTGATTTGCTCGTAAACTAATGTACGACCGTTATGAACTTTTCAGGACTTATTCAAATCGTCGAAATGTATGTACAAACCAATTTGCACCTGTGTAGTATTTGATTTGATTTGTTTTTATGGTTTTTTCGATATTGGGGGGAGGTATCCAAAACCTGAAATACTTAAATTCTTCGTATGTTTTACGCGAATATTTGGTGGCTCTAGCTTTTATGGTTTGGGAGTTATGCTTAAAAAACCGAGTCAAAAAAGCGATAAATATCGATAATAAGAAAACGGAGGGAGTTATCGATGTAACCGAATGAGACTATGATCATCTTTCTAGCTTTTGTAGTCTCTGGACAGACAGACGGACAGACGGCCAGACAGACGGACGGACAGACGGACAGACAGACGGACCGACAGACGGACAGACAGACGGAGAGACAGACGGACAGACAGATGGACATGGCTAAATCGACTCGGCTAGTGATGCTGACTAAAATCAGCTTTCTAGCTTTTGTAGTCTCTGAAATCGACGCGTTCATACAGACAGACGGACAGACAGACAGACTGACAGACAGATGGACATGGCTAAATCGACTCGGCTAGTGATGCTGATCAAGAATATATATACTTTATGCGGTCGGAGATGCTTCCTTCTGCCTGTTACATACATTTGCACAAAACCATTATACCCTTTTTTACCCATTTTCAATGGGGTTCAGGGTATAAAAATAATAGAGACAGAGCAACCAAAATCAAGCTAATAACAACAGCAAATGGTGGGCGTACACCGGCGGTATGTTGCAGAGCAGCGCGACGCGTCGCAGAAACGCCCAGCACCTAACTTCGCGAGCAGCGAGCGCCGACAGCGACAGAGTTTAATCTAAACCGAAACCAAGTAAACGTACGGGTTTGGTATAATATTTGTTCTCAATATGCTGCAGCTGCCGCTGCTGCTACTCGTCGTACTGTGCCCTGTAGATAGCTTTGTCAATTCGTAAGTAGGTCAGACTAAATGGCTATCTAACTATTGCTAACTGGCATCCACATCGCAGACCCAAGATGATCAGCCAGAATGGCAATTTGATATTCGAATCTGGGGTCAATCGTAACATCAGCTTTCGGCTGAGCGGCAAGTCGCGGCTGGTCATCAATGAAGATTATGACGTGCTGGAGTTGCTGATGCCCACCGGTGGCGGCAAGAAGCGACCCTCGGGCGCTGGCAAAGATGAGTGGAGCAGTACCGACGATATTATCAATATCCGCAACCTGGCCGATCAGCTAATTTGTATCGTTTTAATGACAAGTACGAAATTTTCTTATTCCTTGATTTTTTGCGATTATTAAGTAATGTAAGTAACATCATACATGAATAATGTGGTAGGGTGTGCTGTTGGTAAGAGTTGTGCATCTTAACTCGGGGAAGCGAGTTCGATTCCCGGTTGTGGAGTATTATTTTTATACATATTTTTAACAGGATCAATACTCATTAACTGCCGAGAGTTCAGGGTACCTACTAGTCGGGCGGTCCCGACTTGAGCAATCTCATTTGTTATACTCTGAACCCATTGAAAATGGGTAAAAAGGGTATAATGGTTTTGATAAAATGTATGTAACAGGCCCCATAAAGTATATATATATTCTTGATCAGGACCACGAGCTGAGTTGGTGTAGCCACGATCTTGGTCTCATTCAGATTGTATATATCATACGCAAAACAAGTTTATCATTTTTTTTCGATAACTTGCTCCGTTTCATTAATATCGATTCAAAACGATAACAATCTTTGGTTTTTTTTTACAAAATCTCGGTAACTGAAAGACCTAGAGGCGAGAAATTTAGTGCGTTATGTGAGTTTTGACTAGACGCAGAGTTTGATACCGCCGGATTTTGGATACCTCCCCCAATCGCCCCCAGTATCGACAAAACCACAAAAATTCGCAAATCAAATACCATTTAAAGTCAAATTCTGTTTTATAGTCTACTTGAAAAGGTCTAAAATCCTCGCATCCGCAAATATATATAGATGTTTCTATGGCAGATATGTGATAAATAGTTTGATATTGATGATATTCAGGGAAGCTTATAATAGCCAAGGTTGGTTTAGAAACCTTGCTATATTCCTTGGCAGCTGTTGCGATAGTTCCCAAGGTACGCAGCAGAAAAACTCCAGATGAGTGTAACTATCTTAATTATAAATTATCAAATTCAGAAAAATCGATTTGTGGGGGTGGAATTCAGGTCATCAAATAGTTGTCTGTCAAAAGTCCATTATCGCGACTTACTCTATCCGAAATGGGCTTATCCAAAAATTTGTTTGTGGGTTCTTAAGAGGATGTCATCAATAATGTGTCCGAATTTAATGTATCTAGTTAAAATTTAGTCGATTTGCCACGCCTCAGTGGGCCTAGCCAAAAATCTTCAAGCCTTGTCCGGCGTGGGTATACTCGAGTATATAATTCATGTTTTAAATCTCTAGCTTCAAAAGCGTCGACAAAATATGTTGATGGACGGACAGCAAGACAGACACTGCACAAACCGAATATATTTTGTTCGCTTCGAGAACGAGTTTAATAAGATCTAGAAGTCTCGCTTGTGATTGATTGTGAAATTTTTGTTTTCTCTACAGGACACGGGCCAGTCAGCTGCTGCTGCGACACTTGCACTTCCGTCTGCGCACCGTGGAGAACCAGCTGCAACGAGTGAAGACCAAGTTGGAGCTGGACAGCTGCCAAAGTAATCCTTGTGAGAACGCCGGGAACTGCTTGAACACCTTTCGATGGGTATCGCTGCCAGTGTGGTTCGTCTTTTGAGGTAAGTCGGGCGTACTTTGACGGGGCGTTGTCCACAGCTAACTGCTTTTCCGCCGTTTCTCGCTCTCGCTAACAGGGCAGCAAGTGCGAGCTAGATGTGAACGCGTGTGGACTGTATGAGGGCACGGATCTGGGCAGCGAGAACGGAGGCCAGTGCGTAAACCAGTTCGGCTCGTTTGCCTGCATATGTGCGCCCGGCTAGCAATGGTTGCACTGCAGCTAGCGGAAGACGGACAGTTGGTGGGAGCTGTGCGGCCATGGCAGCTGTGTGGCTAGCAGCGATCCACTGGGGTATCGCTGCAACTGTGAGCCCGGCTGGCGCAGCAATGGACTGACGCCCACCTTCACCGTGGACGTGGATGAGTGCAGCGCGGCTGCGCACACGCCGTGTTCCACCAAGTGCATCAATTTGCCCGGCAGCTTCACCTGTGCGCCCTGTGCGCGACAGGCAATGGGGTAAGCTGCCGCGATGTTAACGAATGCGAGACAAACAACGGCGGCTGCAGTCTCAGTCCGCGGGTGAAGTGCATTAACAGCTTCGGCTCTAGCCACTGCGGCGAGTGCCCCATCGGCTGGTCGGGTGACGGACGCACCTGCCAGCGGAACAACAATAACGATTCGCCCAACGGCAGTCCGAATGCTGTTGGCGTCACTAGCTGCACGCATCGCTCGTTGGTCTGCCATCCGGCTGCCATCTGCTCCGAGACCTCCAACACGGTCATCTGCAGCTGCCCCCTGGGCATGGTAGGAAGCGGCTATGGCGAAAATGGTTGCCAGATCGGCAGCTACAACAACTGCAATGATCTGCCCTGTTTGGTAAGTGCTCGACTTGATCTATACGAATGAATATAGTCTACTTTTAATACCCTCTTCTCACGGGAAAAGTAGTCATGCTTCCAAATACAAAGGGAACATAGATTTTGATTTAGCCAAACAATAATTTCTTCATAAAACCAA
This sequence comes from Drosophila melanica, assembly GCA_004143765.1. NCBI lineage: Eukaryota > Metazoa > Arthropoda > Insecta > Diptera > Drosophilidae > Drosophila > Drosophila melanica. The sequence goes on from SCDT01003318.1 coordinate 9,726, forward strand.
TTTCTCCAGTTGCAAAAAAAAATAGTCCGTACCTAGACCTATAAAGGTATTTAAGAACAAGTGAGAAGGATCTAGTAGGCACCACCCTAGCAAACATAATCGGAAGTGCCTGACTAGGCCATACCCTGAACCCGGCGAACTGTCGTTATAAATATTTCAACCCCCATGCATTTTTACATATATACACAAATTCGCACGTACACAAACACAAAGACACACTTTACACAGTAATCGTTATAGAGAATTCAGGACTCAATAAAAGCATTGCAATAAGCGATTTTCCCCAAATCCGAAATATTAACAATCATCGTCTGCTTTATACGAACATAATACACTAGCTCTTATAGTCTCCGGGATATGGTACGAAAACCAAGTCCTGCGTCTCGATATTATTGGAATGAAGCGAGATATGAAAAAACAAATGATAAAATTTAGGAGAAGAACATTTTAGGTCTCTAGCTTTTCTAGTTTTGAAATCACTGTATTGATACTGAAGGATGAACAGACGGACATGGCTAAGTCAACTCAACTCGTCGTTTTGATGCTTTCTTCTTCCTGGTACATTTATTTACCCATTTTTAACGGGTTCAGGGTATTATAACTGTCTAGTATTGCCAAATTGGACAGGTAATAATGATCTTCTTTGAAGATCGATTCAGTTTTACTACCAAAGTGAAGTCTCTGCTCCTTTCCACAACAGAGTATTTCGCAATCCTTGACATCTGAATGTAGGGTTTAAACTTGTTGCTTTATCTACCGTAGAATGGAGGCATCTGCCTGGAACTTGGCCCCTCGAACTTTACGTGCCAATGCACGCGTGGTTTTCACGGTCCACGCTGCGAACCTCTGCCCAATCCGTGCGTATCGCAGCCCTGCAAGAATGACGGTCACTGCAGTCCGACGCCTTCGTCTGATGCCGGTGGCTTTGTTTGCCAGTGCCAGCCAGGGTATCGTGGCAGGCTGTGCGATGTTCGCTTCAGTAGTTGCAATGCGATGCTGAGTG
>SCDT01003324.1:0-10615 GCA_004143765.1 Drosophila melanica
ATGTCGAGGAAAAATGGAGCTTTGCCAACTCAGCAGGCATTTAGTTTTGTGGAAAATGCAATTTGCTGCTTTTGCATAAAAGCCACATTGTTGTTGCACATACTCTATAACGCACTTATTAAGGGGTATATGAATTTGGTTCATAAGCGGTTGAGGGCTACAAAAACTAGTCAGCAAATTATCATTAGCCTGGCCAACACAGAAAACAGGGTTTTGTAAATTATTTAAAATACGTTGCGGTTTTATGTATTTGCCTGCGTTTCGAGCTGGAGGAAGCTGCAATGTTACCATTAAGGCTGGTATGCTGTTGCTATGATATAAAATAAGATAAATGTGCGCAAGTCTATATTTTATTCATTTTACGACTAGATATACAATAAGCTTATGAGCTTTACGTATATTAAAAATTATATCAATTTTTAAGCTTTATAAATTAGATTGGATTATATGTTAAATTATCTACGTAAAATGGTATGGTGTTAAATGAAACAAAAAAAAAAAAAAAAAAAAAAACGAACACGATATTAAAATTTTCAGCATGAACTAATTCACAAAGGAATTTGTAATATTTGCAAAATTAGATCAAGATTTAAATTTGCTATGCTGCCTGATATCGTGTTAATAAACCAGACCCCCAAAAAAGTATGCAAAAAAAAAAAATCAAGTATCAAAACAAGTTTAAAATATGCTAGTCTCTGAACTAGTGCACAAAGGAATTTTGCAAAGTTGAATTAATTAGTTCAAGGTTCATGGCTTAAATTTTGCGATTGAAATATGCTATGCAGTCTGGTATGGTGTTAAATATTCGAAAAATGTGAAATAAAAGTGTAACTAGACAAGCATTACAAGCCTCTTTGGCTTCCTGCTCAAGGATTATTGCTAACAGGCTTTTGGCAGGTCAAATGCACTTGAATATTGAGCACACACACACACACACACACACACATACATAGCTCTTACCTAGATTTACGTAAATGGCTCCACTTGCTGCTCGGCATCCAATAGACTCAAGTCATTGAATGTTGCACAATTTTGCAGCACTTGGCTGCTGGTTGCATTAATTAAATCGAAATCAATAGCTAAGCGATGCTCGGACTTGAGCGGAGCAGCCACCTCGCAATTGGTGGCCAGCGCTGCCTCTGACTCCACCCCGGTGCAATTCTGCTGGCAATCAACTGCGTAGCACAGCTCCAATTGGCCCGCTGTCGGTGTGCTTGCCACGTGCAACAGCTGCTCCTCGCCGTAGTCGTACTCATCGTACTCGTCCATGAGTGATTGCTCCGAGTAGCTTTCGTCGTCATCATCGGCGCAATCAAAGTAGCCACTCTGTGGGGATTTTAAAAATCTTGTTGAGTTCCGTCGATGGGTTAACTTTTCACTGTCCCTCTGCCCCCTCTGCAAACACGCACCTGGCAATCCAAGCAACGGCAATTATCACAGAGGCTACAGCTGAGGCCCAGCATGTCCGCCGCCTCCTGGTATAGTTCATAGCTGGAGGACCTGTTGGCTTGTTTATAACTCTCCAGCTTCCGCTGTCCGTCTCCGCTGCCGACTCCTGTGTAGTTGGCCAACTTGTTGTTGTTGTCATTATGCATGCTCCAATTGTTCAATTTATTTTGCTGTTGCTCGACTCCGGGTCCGGGTCCGGGTCCGGGTCCGGCTCCGGCACCCAATCCCACTTGACTGTTGTTGTGACTCTCCATGTTGCCGTTGTTATTCTTGCTGGCTGAGTGACCCGCAAATGATGATGCGGCCGCTGAACTGGACGTGAACGTGAACGTGGAGGCTGCTTTGGGCTCCGCCTCATTGCTGTTGGCCCTGAAATGAAAAGTTTACTCGTCGTGTATTTAGCTTTTGGTTGACTAAACTAAACGCCCCCCACTACAAATGAACAGGAACTGGCAACACAGGAATCGTATTCCTCCCCCCCAACGAGTTTGCATATTGAAACAAAGCGTAGCATACTTTTTAGCGCGCCCTAATTGAAACCGGACCAATGGTCGCACTATTAATACAGATTTAATTTTGTGAGTAAGCCACTCTTGGCTTTTAAAATTAAACTGTTATATTTCACTGAAATATCTTTTTTGGAGCCACAAAAAAATTATAACAGTTATCAATATTAAATAATATATTTCATTATCATCAGAGTGTTTGCTTGGAAATCAGAATAAATATTCTTTAATGAAATTAGCATATTAAAAATATAATTTATATATTGTGAATGCAAATTTTTGAAAGGCAATTTAAAATTTTGAGGAACTACTTTTATAAAATGTTTTAATGTGCGGGCGATTACTGCAATCAAATATAGTTTTCTCTTTTAGCTTTCAATTCAACATTTATTATGCAGAGCTGTCTCGTTGTTGGGGCCTGTCAAATTATTCTTGTTGCGCCTGGCAACCTCAACTTGCAGCTGGTTCGCGTCTCACCTCACCTCACTTAGGCCATTTAGTTGATATCAACTGCAAGGCAGGCCATTAAATACAGGACTCGCCTGTCCTTGCGCCCAAGAGCCGCTTATCAGTTCGCGGCGGGCTGGGGAAGGGGGCGCCGAAAGGGCGCTACAGAAAAAATGCAAAATAGTTGCAAAGTGAGCGACAAACTTTTTTGTTAAAAAAAAAGTTCACAAAGTTATTTTGCCACACTTCAAGCAGCTTGATGGAGTTGTTCTCGCTGGAAACGTCCGTCGTGTCCCCAACCCCAGCCAGCCCGTTTTTGACGAATGCGCGCAGCGAACTCTTGTAATCAACTGTTAAAAATGGGGAAAGACGCAAAAAACAAGGCCAACTGCATTTCCCTGCTGATGCGTCGCACTAATTAAAGTCCCTAATAAATCAAATGAACTTGTCGCCCCCCCCTCCCGGTTGCCATTAATGAAATATTCAACGCTTTGCACTTTGACATCATTGTAACGTCGCAGCGCTAAGGGAAACTTGGCTGAAAATTAACGGGTGAAAATCATTTGGGCCTTTTGTCTGGCAGGCAACTGTAGAGAAACGAACGCTAGAGGAGCGGGTGACTGGAAGGGGGTGGTATACAGAAAAAAATGCAACTTTGGCGAAACTTTTTTGTATACCCTATATGAAAAAATGGGTACGAAAAGAGTATCATCAACCATCAACAGTCAAATCGTCCGGCTGTCCGTCAATGGTTGTGTGCATCTGTCTGTCAGTCTGTCTGCCTGACTTTCCATTTGTCTAAATAATGATAGCCTTTTATAAGGTATCTGCTAGTCGGGCACTCTCAACTCGAGTACTCTTACTTTTTTTTTTAGTTTTTTTTAATATTTTTTGGGGGGTTTTTGCGTGTCGGCAACTTTATGTGCAGCTCGCGCCCACACCGCCCACAGCGCCCTCGCAGCTCGTTAGCCATTGAAATATGATTATTGCACTTCAATATTGTGTGAAGGCTTCTGTTGCCGGTTGCAACATGTGTGGCATGCATTTTAATCAACTTTACGATGCAGCTCCCTTTTCGTCCTTGTTGGACGGAGCGTAGCCTTTCCGTTGGCGCGTTAATTTTTCAATTTCGCAAATGGCTGAGCCAACTAAACGGCTATCAGCCCATAGCCACCCACCTCCTCGCCCCATTCCCCTATCCAACGTGCACAAAGTTTGTCCGTGCTAAGCGCTGGTGATCAAAACTTATGGCTTCATGAACAATGCAACAAACTTGCCCGGCTAAACAACGGTCGGACCGGGGCGGGGTAGAAGTGGGGGCAAGGCGGGTACACTGTCATATCGTGAACAACTAATTGAATGCGTTTAACAGCCGCCGGGCAATGTGGCAGCCACAACAGCGAACAAGTTAACGCCAAGTTGAACTCATTTCGAGGCGTGACTTTCATAAGGATGCAGACCCCGAGCACAAAACGTGTTGATGACTTCAGCTGCTAGAAAACATCAAAATAAATAATGTATCAAAAGAGCAAACTTAATATTCAAACACCATTTAATGTTATCTGCCAGCGCAGCTATTAAAATCGGGGGATATTAGCAATAAATATTAGATTAAGCCCGACAACGTGTTGTTAATATTAAGTAGCAGCAGTTTTTAGTGTTGCCTAACACTAAAGTTTCATAAGATCAGATAAAATTGATTTTACAACATGTTAAAGCTTTGAGATTGCTAGCAGCTGTTCTTGATTTTTTCTGACACTTTCAGAAACTTGAAAGCTGGGCAAAAAGTTACTAAAAAAAATATTTCAAATTAAAGTTTGTTTTGAGTGTTTTCTAACACTACTGAATGATGTAAGTTACAGCAATATAAAAGCTTTTCGTTAAAAGCACATTAAAGCTTAAATATTGATAGTGTTGATTAATCGCATAAGCCAAACGAAAGCTATTCTTTTCAAGCGAAAAAGTTTTTCAAATAAAATAGTTGCTAAATTTCTCAAGAAGTTTACTCAATTTATTTATATAGATAAATCATTTCCTTTCGATTACTAGCCACTATCTGCCGCTTATTATGAAACTGTTTGCGATTCAGCTTTATTTAGCCTTCGCTTTTGCAAAGTCGCCTATCTGCGTGGTAAACTTAATGACAAAGTTGTTGTCATGCCAGCGCATATTTTGCTGGCTGCAAGCAGCCAACTGTGGTGGGGCAGTGGGGGCAGCAACTCGCAAAATTCCGTTGGTCCAATAAACTTGTGCCCCATAAAAAGTTGCCCGCAATTTTAGCACCGCAATATGCCTTATAACATTTATGAGAATTTATAAGTTTTGCCACAGAATAGTGCTTGGGAGGGTGGGCGAAGGGGGAGGGAGGGTGTGGTTGATGGGCAGGCAAGTACCTACCTGCTGGCTTCCGCATCATCCGCTGTCAGCTGTTGGCTGCTGCGCCATTTCTCTTCTTCGAGAAATTTCAAAAACTTTGTCTTCTTGGCAATAAGCGTTGATTTGACATTGGTGCATTTCTTCCTGTTGGCCACGGCGCCGAGCAGCGGCAGTGCACCTGCTGCTGCTGCTGCTGCTGCTGCTGTAACCCCACTGCCATTTCCAGTTCCATTCCTAGTGCCACTTCCACTGCCAGTGCCAGTGGCGCTCTCTAGCGGATCGCAGCGGCATCTGTGCGAGGCTGTCGCTGACAGGCAGCTATTGTTATGGCTCCCGACTGGGCAATTGCTGTGGTTGTTGTTGCTGTGGCTGTGGCTGTTGCTGTGGCTACTCTGCTGCTGCTGATTTCTGTGGCTGACATTTTGGCAGACGTCGCCAGCGACATTGCAATTGAACAATTTCTGCAGCGCTGCCGTTGCCGGTGAACACATTGCGGTTGACATTGATGTAGCGACCGGATTTGATGCTGCTGTTGGGGTTGTTACTGTTGCTGTAGGTATTGCTGCTGCTGCTGCTGCTGCTGACGAGTTGCCGTTGGCTGTGCCAAAACTTTTGAATTTATGCTGCAAACTGCAGGCGGCACTCGAACAACTTGCCCCAATTGAATCGCCGGTCCTGCCGCTTGTTGTCCTGCTGTTGCTGCCATTCATTTCACGCCCTGTTGCCGCTGCATGTGCGCCAAAGTCCTGCAAACAAAATGCGAACCATGTACGCCAACACTTGACCCTAAAGATTCTAAAAAACTTACGCCATAAGTTGGATTGTAGCCGGCATTGAGAACGTAAATCGAGTTCTGATTGCTGCACTGATAAACCATATCGTCCATTGTTTGAGCTGTATTTAAAAAGAGAAAATCAAGCAATTGCAATTTAATTCCATATTTCGTACTTGTGTTTGGCTAATGAACAGTGAACAAAAAAATATAAACATGCCTTGTTTAAATCTTTCTTAAAATTTAATCCACAAATAAGTGATTTTTATTAAAAACTCAAAAACTTGTTTAAAAAACTCCTAGAAATCGCCTTCTGTTTTCATTTTTGCCTCTAAGAAGAAAATAAAAGATTCTTTAGATAAAAACCAGTGAAATCTGTTCTATTTGCACACCTTAAAATCTCGAAACGTATTATTTATTTATTTATACTATGCTACGTTGAATTCGTTTTCGCATCACCTGACTTTTCAGCTTACATTTTCATATCAAATTCATGTGTTAATTGTAAAATTGCAAATATCGTTGCCTGCTTTTGGGCGTTAAATTGAAACTCGTTTAATATGCATGCAAATTACAGAAAAACTATGCAAATTTCATTGCTTGAAATAAATATTGATGCCGGCTGTTGTCTGATATTCAACTTTCAAAGGCGCACAAAAATCAAAATAAAAAAAAATTAATTTAAATTCTGATTGATGGAAATGCGTTGAGGCATCTTCAGCTGTGATTTGTTTTGTCTGTTTGTTGTTGTTATTTTGCATTACCCGGTGAACTTTCAATAAATTTCGTCTCGTAAATATCCGACGAAATTCTTAAAAATCTCCACTGCTCCCCCCGGCGCTGTCCCCGCTGCTGTTTCTCCTGCTTTAAATGCTCTATGGAAAGTGTTGATTGCTCTTGAGCTGCTGATGCGGCGCTCTGTTGCTGCTGCTGCTGCTGCTGCTGGTGTTGTTGTTGTTGGTTTTGGTAATGGCCGGATGGCAGCTCGTGTTGCTGGTAATCAAAGCTGCAATTACCGCTGTACACGTCCAATTGAAGCGGAAATTTATGCGGCTGTTGTAGCGTGTAAACGCCAGCATCGACAGCGCCGGCGTCTCGTTGCTGTTGCTGCCTCTTTTTGCTGTTGTTGTTGTTGCTGCCGTTGCTGTTGTTGTTGTTGGAGCCAAACCAGCTCGTTAGCCACAAGGATTGAATGTCTAAAAGAAGTAAGGACAGAGGCGGGTATTAGCATATTGAGCAAAATAAGCAAGTTTTGCAACAAAAAAAAAATGTTGCGTGAGATTTGTTTAATGCACACGCTGAGCATTTCACTTCATGGTTTATACCATGTTGTTGTTGTAGTTTCTTGTTGCCGCTCGAGTCGACACGCATAAGAACTTTTTGTTGTTCATTTTAGTCGGCTAGCTTTCAAAGTGAGTGTGATGTTGTGTGTGCATGTGTGTGTGTGGGTGTACTTCAGTTTTCTCGATTTAAGAATACCCTCTATATTAATCATATAAGGAAACCCAGAAATTATAAGAAAAACTTCCATAGCCTAAAAGAGTTTAAATTGCTGAAAACTTGCTTATATATTCAACACTTTTTTTTAGATGACTGTTACTCAACACTGTTTGGGATTCAGTGTATTGCGCGGTTTTATTTAACTGTTACTGACAAATTTCAGGAATGCACTCAAATTTATTTTAAGCACTTTTTTTTTTAAATGAAATAAATTAAGATAAGGACACTTGAAACGTAAGCAACCCTTTGATAAAATTTAATTTACTGCGCATCAAAGGAATTCGAGTGTCTGGCCAGGACACGATAAAATTACGTTCATTGAAATGATGAGCAGCAGGTTGCGGCTCATTCATTTCGCTTGTTAAAAAAAACGCTTCTGCGAGTTTATTTTTGTATATCTTTCCATTTTTTTTATTTTTTTTATTTTGGTCGAAAGTCTATTTCAATGTTATCTGGCTTTGCTCTAACCAGGCCGAGCATTAACAATGGCAAAAAAAAAGCTACGAATTTGTTTTGTGGCACGCAAAATAATCAAAAATAATCCTTTTTTCCTCTCTTTGTGTGTGTATGTGTGTGTGTGTTGGTTTGTTTGTTTTTGTTGGGGTTTTCGGGCTGGGCTTAGTTATGGATGCCATTGTTGGCTGTCGTTGGGGGGCCATCATTTGGCTAAGCTCGCTGATTGTTTTCATGCCAGCTACGGTTGGTTGCGGGGCCCGAAATTGCTTTTAACAATTGTGCGGCGTATACGTAATTTTTTGTGCCTAACAGCTGAAAGCACTCGACAGAACAGTCGAAAAATGACTACGCATGCGGCCGGGCTTTCAGCCATATAGCGAAATATACTTCAATTGTCCTGCCGGACAATTTGTATGCAAAAATCCTGTGTCCAACGTTGCTGTTTGGTTATCGTTTATGGCTTGGCCACAACGAGTTCCGTCCACACTATAAATTCTGAATGCGAGCGTGTGGGAGACGAACTCCATTCATCAAAATGTCACAGCATGCCCCTGCCCCTGCCCCTACCGCTGCCAACAAAATCTTTTGTGATGTGCCGTCATTAATCGCAGCTAACCCGCAATAAGACTTGGGAACTTGCAGCTAAAGCTGAGATGCGTTAAAGCCCAAAAGGCAAATCCACGCATGCATTGCAAAAAAATTGCTCACTCTTTAAACTAAAACAAAATTTAAAATTTTTCAACATTTTCATTTATGTTAAATATATTATTTATTTATGTTTAACTACAATTCAGAAGTGTTTAATTAGTTGGTTGTCAAACAAATCTTGTCGTATTTTTATTGATTATATTTTATTTGAGAAGTTAATAAGTTTTTTGCACAGTGTATGTCAGTATTTCACACATCAACGAAACAGCTATTAATGGAAGGTGTCATTGTTGTCATCCGTCGTTAATACGCATGTGTGTGCGTGCGTGTGCGTGTGTGGTGTGCGTGTTTGGGTTGATATTTGTATTTGTATTTGGTTTTTTTTTTGTTTGTCTCCCAGGTAAAGCTGCTAGCCGAGCATTTCTAATGAGCGGCAATAAAGCAAATGTGGCAGGTGACATACATCAAACAATTTGCGCATTATAATTGTTGACACGCATCGCCTGCCTGTCTCGCAGGATGCCCTCAGCTCAGCTCAGCTCTCAACCTGATGTGTCATTAACAGGGGCGGTGTGGGGAGTGTTCTTCGCTTTTATTTTATTTTATTTTATTTATTTTGGCCGAGCCCTGTGCCTGATGCTAATAATAAAAACTTGTATTTATTTTGGGATTTGCCTGAAATGACCGAACACAAAAGGCAGAAAACAAGCCGAGCGAAAAACAATAAGCGCTTTAACGGGTGTCGAGGGTCGAGGTTCGTACCCCCAAGGCAAGGTGCGGTTAAGGGGCGGCGGATTGAGGGTGCAGGGATATTAGGGCTGTGGAATCACAGCCAGTGAAGCGTGGCATATTTGTCATAATCAGCGCTTAGGCATAAATTTGAATGGATGTGCACACACACACAAACAAATAAGCTAGCTAGCTGGGCTGAGTCTTATCGTATATCTGCCAGTCACACACCACATATGTGCCAGCGTGTGTGTGTGTGTGTAAGTGTGTGTGAATTGTGATTTGTGACTTAAACTGTCTAACTAACGAACGACTAGTTGGATGTGGACCATAGTCCACTGGGCCAACAAATGTCAGTTGGTAGATAACTACGTTAGCAGACAAAAACAAGAACCAGTTGGGAATTATAAGGGTCTAGATTGCATTTGGGGAATGTGTTATAATTTTGATGAGAACAAGGTACCAGTATATATATAGATATTCCCATACAATAACCAGCAATCTCAAACAGTATAGTATATACCCGTTCTATGCTCTTTATTGTATATTGTATTGTATTGTATAAATAGAACCCTCTTTTTCGATATTTCCATATAATAACCAACAATGTCAAACCCCCCGAGGCACTATTTACAAAGTCTCTAAGCCACTGACCATGACAGCANCCCCCTGGACATCTTAGCTGAGCAGCCCGCGCCCGGCGGAGGCGTGGGGGGGGGGGGGGGGGGGGGGGTGGGGGCATCGCGCAAAAACGCTTTATCGTCAGTGCCGGCAGGCAAATATTTGTCAGACAAATTTCAAAATGCTGCAGGCGAAACGCAAAATCGAATATAGCACATGGGCCAAGGAGCGCCGGGGTGGGGTGGTGTTAGAGTAGGAGGTTAGTATGTGGCAGACTCATGTCCACATATATGCAAGAGGGCGGCGGCCCAGTTGCTGGTCATAAATTTTATGCGAGCATAAAAAATGTTTTCGATTTGCTTCGATGCGCACATAAATTGAAAGGTCACGTATTCACAGGTGTGTCTCCAGCCTCAGTGGGCGGGGGCTCGAGCTACGCTCTCCGCGGAGAGCCCAACAACTCAATACGTAAGTTGGAAATATATATGATTCACCATAAAAGTAGATTTTAATATTTTAATGCAGATGTTTTGCCAGTGTTGCATTTAATTTATTGCACTTGAAAGAGAATAAAACAAAAATTAGGAGTGTTGCAGTTTGTTGATATCCTGTAAAACTATATGTTTAAGCAATGTACGAAATAATATATGAAAACTTAATGTTATTCAGATATTCCACTCGAGTAATAATTTAATACTGTTGTTACTTGCGAACGGCAAGCTCTATATACCCCACTTTAAGGCTTAAATATCTCTAGGGTATATAAAAACAATATGTGGTCAGTAATTTGGTCTGTTTGCTTGTGGTCTTTGTTTTCCAACATAAATTTGAAATTCAAAAACCCATATAAGCATTTCAAAGCGCCACTTTGGCATGTGCTCTGCTTTTGTTTTCATTCGATATCAAGATCATATATACATATATATAATCGGGTGAATTCGGCACAAGTGCCATAAATTAATATTCTGTACAAGCACAGCTTTAGTTCTGCGCTGCGCTGTGCGTGTAAAAGGATTTTCCCATTATGCAGTTTGTAAGGGTTTTATGGCGCGATTATCATTGAAATATATTTATATATATATATATTTGTATATATATTTTTGGCATTCCA
>SCDT01003326.1:4047-23011 GCA_004143765.1 Drosophila melanica
ATGTTGACATTGCTTGCAACACAGTTGCAAATAGCTGTAACAATGTCCACTCGCTATTGAAATTCTGAAATTGCTTTAATTAAATGTATATATATTCTATTGATATTTATATTTGAATTGTGAAAAGTTTAAAATATGTGTTTGCTTTTATACGCATTAAAATTATTCAATTTACTTAAAATAAACAAATTTCAACTTAGTTCAGCAATGTTTTAAAAACACCTGGTTCTGAAATTTAAGTATTGGCACACCAGTTTTTAAAATTTCTGCTCCTTATTGCCCATCTATACAACTTTTGGCGTCTTTTTCAATATCTAGTAATATTCACTTTTCCAAACTTTGTGCAAACTTTTCATTTAAGGCTCGATTGCAATATTAAATATGGAAATATCTTGGCGAAGCAAATGAACAGCCTTAATGCAGAGTGTCAAACTTCAAAGTAAGCAATGACTCACTTCAAAGTAAGCAATGTGTATTCATTTGCCCAGCAGGTCCTAAAACTTCAAATAACAAATATCAAAAGGCTAGTAAAAGTCTTGAAACCAGAAACTTTGCACAATGCGGTCTCCCTGTTATCTGTTGATGTTTCTCGGAAAGAGGATTAGGTCAACAAACTGGATAACAAGTCAAAGTCTAGACTTGTTGGTAACGTTTACCAAGGGAACAGCAAAGGTATCCACGGAAAATCGTTCGACATTTACAAATGAATCAGTCGATTGCAGCTGCTTGGATGAAAAATGATTACTGTTTTATTAAATTAGTTATGCTTCTTATTGATAACGAAGTTGTTTGGTGTGCGCAATAAGAAAACGGTGTCAGCTCATATATTTTGTCCCAGAAAATGTTCTGCAAATTCGACATTCGGAAAAGAGCAATACTTTGTTGTAGCTATAGCTGTTGCTGCACACTTTATATATGGTACATACTGATATCCCAAGCTTACTAACATGGCCAGGCTGCTTGCTCTCCACAGAGAGTATCTGAGTTACTACATTGTAAGCGCTAAAGATACTTCTGCACATATATAAGCAGTCAAATATCCCCGCAAATGTGTCCCCTTGGTTTTACTTTAATACAAAGTTGAGCGCAACATTGTTGAATTTCAATTTGTAGTTCTTGTTTTGCTCAAATTTTTTATCTAAGTTTTAGTCAAAATTTATGATATTTACTTTAGTATCTGAAACATATTCAGTTGCTTCTTTATTGATACTCTGTTAATTTGTTTAAATATATTAAGCCAATTAAAGCAAATGGTTTCAAATGGTTCTTCCAGCTTGTATCGCTCAGTAATCCGCCTCGTTTTTCATCTGCAAAAAATGTGCATTCCTCTTATAAATAAAGTGGATAAAAACGTCGCTAATTGGCTGCAATTGAGTCGAGACTCTTCTGTGACTCAATTAACTCGCATCGACTGCAAATGAATGTTAACAACTGCTGCTTGAATTCGGCAGTGCCTATGAAAATGCCTTTGGGTTAAAAGGGAATTTAATTATGAGTATCATGTCTGCTGGCAATGAGTGGGCTTTAAATTCAAGAGAATTTTTGTCCCTACTCATTCATGTGTGTGCCACATATGTTGGCCTGCAGGGCTTCACTTTGACTGTTTTTTTTATACTGAACCCATTGAAAACAGTCAGAAGGAAGCATCTCCAATCCCATTAAGTACACATAAATAAAAAAAAAAATGAAAAAATTAATAAAAACGTTGCAGTCGGGTGTAATCGACAGCGTAATACTCGTTGACACTGTAATCAATCATCAATAATGCATATATTTTAAGTACAAATTAATATATAAAAAAATCCCGACTAATTTCGATTAATCATGAAAACCGGTTCTCATTTGACAAAGTTATGGGATTTTGAAATACGGGAGCTATGGAGCCGAGAACTTTACATGTTAAATTTTTTCAATAATGCATTTGGTTTAAGTCTTGAATCAATCTTTAGGAAAAACCATGAACAAATTGCCATCAAACGTGAAAATCGGTTAATTTATGTCAAAGTTATGGGAGCTTGAAATATGGAGTCTTATACATATCGGAAAATTTGTATCAGTTTATATCAGTCCACGGGTTATCACGAGTTTATATTGGTAGTTTCAGATCTCTAGCTAAACACGGTGAAAAAATGCTTTTATACGGACAAATTGAACGAACAGGGAGACTGACATAAAATATACAAAATTTGTTCTGCATATATGCAAAATTTTGTGCATTTATCTCTAAAACTGAGGCAGATGTAGGCACTTTTGATTTTTTAGGCCGTTGGACGTTGGACGTGTGTAGCATGCCAGAAATATCAATGTGGCAATCTGTGGGGGAGCTCAAAAGCTATCTGCATACCAAATTGAGTGAGTGCTTTAAACTTGTAAAAATATTTATCTTTAATTGTACGTAGAGTATACACGAATATATATCTAAAATTTCAAGTCCCTAGCTTTAACGGCGTTCATACAGATATCAGACGGAGATGGCTTAAACACAATAAAAACAATATAGTAAAAAATCTCGAAATAAATACTAATACTGTCTATAAATTTCAATGCATTTATTATGTGGTGTTTAGATGTAAATAAACAATTTCGCCGCTTTGTTTAGGGTATCTCTTAATCGGGCGCTTCTGACTATGTCCTTCTTACTTGTTTTAACCTATTTGAATATATCTTTTTTTTACTTTAATTTGACCCTAAGCTATTTATTTATACAAAAAAATAATAAACATTATTTTCCTATTATCTTTGCAGACATTGCATTATTTTTTGGGTAAGTCATAGCTTTTTTTATGTATGCGAATGGAAAACTATAAAAGTGACAACTACGACAGTTATCGAAATAAATGTGTGCTTTTTCTGGCTGGCCTCGAGAAAAGTTGGGCTTGTGTTTCTGGCACAGGTACGCGTTGAGTTTAATTAGGCGAAATTAATGCCATTATAATTAAGCGAGTGTCACGTTCGCCTTATTGTAATTCTAATTAATGGTAACAAGCTGCCAAGTTGCCGGAGCGCTTTCAACTTCCAACTAACGTGGCCAAGACCCGGGAAATTATCAGCACTTTATAGTCTCTGGAGGAGTCGCACAGCGCACTACTAAGGCAACATTGTTTTTGGTCAAGTAGACGCCGTTGTTGTTGCCTTTGACCCACATAGATGCGTGTCTTTTGATATGAACTTTAATTCCCAGCGACGCGGAATACAGTAAAATGAAGGTCGTCTAAAAAGCCAATAAGTAGATGGGCGACGAAACCCTCGATGATGGTGTAAATCCACTTGCCTTGATTGAAATCGTACATAAAATCAACAACATTTCTATTGCGGTTGTTGAGTGTCTGCCGTGCGTCGTAACAGTCAAAACTGGCAACATAAAAATAAATGCCAGAAGGCAAGTTCTACGTGCTAGCATACATCAATCATGTACGTCACTCACAGCACACAGCGCACAGCGCCCATCGCACACAACATACACATGCATGCATAAATAGTTGTCCAAATTGCTTACAATGCATAGCACTCGTACGCACTCGTTGCCAGTGCGTTCAATATTGTAGCATACTTTTAAGCGCGTGGGCGGGGTGTGTCTGCGTGCGTGTGCAAATGATTTTCATAAATGAAATTTATGTACGCAAAAATTGTTTCGTTGCTTTGGGCCAAAGAGCATTAAGTTGCCACAGTTAATACGCTGTGGGAGCAGTGCCACGCCCATCGGTCTGTTTGCTAGCGTGCGATGATAAACGCGCTTTTGTCGCATGATAAATAGCGCCAAGGCAAACAAATAAACTAACAAATAGACAGACGAACGACCGGAGAAAAAAAGACCATAGCTGAATTTTATGTCGCTTGGGTTACGATTAGGTCAAAATTTCCATGGGGACCCTGGTAGATGACGTACTGACTGCTGTGCCTGGGCCATAAGCCTATTTACATGGCGTGTGCGCACATTTGGGACAGTTAATATATCCATGTCGTATTATTGCTGTTGTTGTTGTTGTTGTTGTGTGTGGCTACCCAAAACATCAATTCCAAATGCCAATTGGTCAAATATGCAATTACGCAATTGTTTCTGTTCACGTAAGCCAACTTACCTTAAATATATATTTAGTAATAATAAATTTATCTATAATTATTTCTATTTGCGCTTGGCTGATTTATGTTAATTAGACCGCAAGACACACAATTAATTGGCCAGCTGAATTATTTGTCCAATACTGAATGGTAAACAAAATTGCATTGACATTGGCCATTGACTGTGAAAGCTCAATGGCTCAGCAGGACGTTTTGGATGCTAACAAGAAATAAAATTAACATCGAAATACGGCAGGATAATTTGCGCTATTCCAAGCAACGTTTTCGCCAGCTAACTGCCATAATAATCTTTAGCATTTACTCAGCTATTAATCTCAATGAAAATTAATGTTTAATGTTTAATGAAATTGCCGGCCTCCCAGTTGGATTTGGTTGCATTTGTTGTTTCATTTCGCTTCGCTTGCTTGGCCTTTATTGGATTTTTTGCCGGCGGGCTTTCGTTTGGATTGACTAAGTTGCCAACATTTTGCGGTCTTTTGTTTAAGCTGTTGCGCTTTGCTTTTATTGTCCGTGCTTTAATATAACATTGTCAATTTAACAATTTCATGCAAACTTGGCAGCAGTATCCGAGAATATAATTGATCCTTTGATCGTGAGTTAATTATGCAAATTTAATATATATATATTAATATAAAATGACTGACGAAAAAAAATAATATAAAATTTTGTAATTGTTCATATATACAATTATAGCATTGGAACAAAAATTAATTATTTAATTTTTACAAATTATTATATTTCTGCTGCTAAAGTTCAATATTAATTTTCATGCCTTTTAAAACGGAATTCACTTTTAAATCAATTTGTCTATGAAAATTTAATTGCTGTTGTCTTCGTAACGCTGCATTTTAATTACACAAATATTTATATAGATGCGTGCTGCAATTGCAAAATATGCATTAAATTTTATGAGTTGTCTTTGTTTAAATTCATTTAATATGTTAAGCATTTAGTTGCGCCCATTAAAGTTAAACATATATATTACGTGCAGTTTTGTTCAAGGAGCTTTCGACTTTTGAGACATCTTCAAGTCTAGACTTTCTTGTTGCACATAAGCGAAGCAATCACTGCAAGAGTCAAGTCAGGTTGGCACTTGGCTAACAAAAAAATAAAAAATAGTCTGGCATTCATGCAAATTTTTTACACACACACACACACACACAGTTTTTGGTACACACACATACATATGTAAAGAGCAAATATATACGTGCTGAAACTGGCAAGTGTTGACCTCCATTTAAGGCAATGGGTTTGCACAGGTTTTTTGCTATCTGCTATAATGGCCATTAAGTTTTTCCCGACTTTATCGGTAAAAGGACATGAGCACGACACCTACAAGTGAGCTATATATAGTGTATATATATTCTATCCAGTCAGCTCTGCATGCGTGCATAAATCACAGCTGTCAATAGGCAATTGTATTTATTCTTTTGTATTCTTTCTGTTCCCATACAATATTATTTCCACACACGCGTGACATTAATGAGTTTTAGATGCGGCAGCTGCGACACTCTCACATGAGATTAAAGCAACATTTAATTAATTAATTTGCTTGTTATCTGTTGTACGTGTGTGGGTTTTATGTAAATGTGCTCCTTCCAAAAAAGAAAAACATTTGTTCTTATCACCTGCGTTAGCTTATGTCCTAAACGGCAACACATATAGTTCTCTATGTGTGTCTGTTTGTGTTTTTGTATTATTTTTACGGGCTGTCGAGCTGTGACACATGCGATGCCTTTTTGTATAGCCCATAACTTCTGGAATCACATGAATAGAGCACCCACACACATGCACCAGCTGTTGGCGTACGCGTAAAAAATTACTAAAATTTTATGGGACATGTTTTCAAATACTGCATTCTGTGCGGGTGAATCTGGCAGCTCGTTATAAATCAAAGTAAATAACTTAATTACAATTTTAAAGTGTGCTCAAAAACGACTTTTAATAAATTCGCAGCTTTTATTTAATATCGAATTTTAAAACGCTTCCGTTTGTGTATAAAATAAAATATTATTTTTTATGTATTTGTAGTATTTTTAATAAAAACAGTGAAAATAAGTATATTCGTATATACATTTATTTAATCCTCTTTGGGCTACTCATGAATGTCGTGTTATTAATTTGCCAATCGAAAGAGCTTTAAAATATCCATTCCATTTGAATGACGGCAATTTAAAAAGCTGAGCGGAACATCAGGAAGTAATAAAAAAGTTCCATTAAACGTGAGTCCACACACAGTTTATAGGAAGCGGCTTATCTGGCAACACATAAGTATATAATTTCATATAAGTATCTTGCCATCTCTCTCTCATTCACTGTCCCTCTTATTCTGTCGGTTACGCCCTCCCCCATGTTTGTTTGTGTGCACTTTACGGTGTAAACAGTTTAATACTCTTATACTGATGGCTGGTTGACAACCGCCCTGTTGCGAGTAATTTACATGAACTGCCAGCACATTATAAACATTTCAGCGACAATTTACAGTCATTATGGGCCTAAGTATAAACCGGAGCGGCAAATCGATAGCTTGAGCACCTCGACAATGGCAGCCAACTATTAGGAGTGAGCACTAATCAACAATTCATTGGCCACTTGACATTCGGGAAGCACCCAAAGTAGCAGGGAAGTGCACTTGAATTGTTCCCGACTTGGCTTTTCATCTGTCTGCGCAAATAGTGCAGCCGACTTATCGGATAGAACACACGACAGAGAGTAGTGTCCTGTGTGAATGGAAACAGACCAAAACTGTTGCCTGCAAATGCCAATCGAGATGTCAGTTTCTAGTCCCAGTTTGACTTTCAGCCCCAAGCCCCAGAACGGCCGACAAATGTCGACGCCCAATTGTTTAATTAACGGCAAACTGCAGCCACACACCCGTTGACGGAAGTTCTGCATTACGGGGGCAAAAGTTTTTGACTCAATGTTCAGCATTTGGCGGCAGTTTGATGAGCGGTGTTGCACGTAAGTGGCTCAGGTGCAAAAAGCTTTTAAAACTTTCCAGTTTGTTAGAAACAATGTACGAAACAATGCGCTAAACATTGCATTATACATATATTTCCATTGTACGAATACAATGTGGCTAATATAATATTATTTTGGCAACGCCCCAAGGAACAGTCCAAAGTTGCTTTGATGGTGATTCTAAAAGGTAAAAGGCACGTTTTAATGAAATTGAAGCCTGCTGCAAAATGGAAATGGTTGGAGCGAGAAATGAATAGTTAATAAATGTGAGCAGTTAGTTGAAATTTAAGCTTTCTTATTTACTCTCTAGTTTTATTTCCAGACAAGCTAAAGTGTTGATTTTAAATATTACTGTTTTTTTTTAAATACCCATTTCAGATTTTATATAATGAGTTACAAAAAATGAACATTATAAAATAAATCAGCAGCATATCTTATTATTCTAACCCAACTCGGGTGCGGCCGCAACAACACTTTAATTAGTTTTTAACACTGCGGTTGAATGCGGTGCCCGTCGAACCGAACACGACCAGGACAAACGAGTATTTGTCATGTTTTGCGGCTATCCTGCGGCGCACTCTTTCGCCATCAGATGTATTTCTATTTTACGCATTCGCCGCGCTTCAGTTGTTGCGGCTAACCGACGCAGCGTGTGCTAATGCTAATGGTATTTCAATGTCCTGCAGTTGTCCTCAATCCCTTTTGCAGAAATGATTGGTGGTCCCTGTAAATGTGCGTGGATATATTGATGAGTGGTAATGCGAATGGATGGACTTGATGCATCTGCATTATGAACGTACGAGATTCGATTTGGCAACTACTTTGAAGTGGCCGCAACTGATATAAACCTGCACATTTTCCAATTACTGTTCATTTCTTGGACACTAACATTTCTCACCTTTCACTGGTTACGGACAACGGCTGCAGGTTTGGAAATTTGGCTCAAGTCAGCCGTGAAAATGCATTTGCGCTTGCAGCTGATCAACGGTTGACATCATAACTAACCGTAAGCTTGCTCCATTCAGCTCTATTGGGCTTAAATATTCCACTTGGTTGCATACCTCAAATCCCATTGTCTCATGCGGCAGGTCAGCGATTCGTTAAGCTGGTAATAAATCTCTTCAGCCTTTGGATGTCTTTAATTTGAGCCCGATTGTCTGCAGTGAGACCTTACCTCTCTGCAGTATCATCAATTGCTTTGTGTCATTTGCCTTTGAATGGGGTTTATCAGTAGTATTCTAAACTTGATCTCATGTCACTGGCAGATTAAATAACATGACAGCAACATTTTGTTCAAAAAAAAGTACAGAAATATGAAGTCACTGCCTAAGTAAAAGAGCTGCTGTTCATATTTTTGCTGACTAACCGATTTCCTTTCGGTTATGATTTATACTCAACTATGAGATACTCTCTAGCCTTAAAATCTACGAAATGTCAATATACAAAATTCCACATCTAGTTGAGCAAAAACGCTAAATGCCTAACTGTGCAATGCTCTGTAAATAATTACAGCTCGTAAACATGTCACTGATATACCGCAAAATATGCGAATCAATAAAGATATATCACATTCAGTTGTCTACTATCTCTGTATATCAACTGCCTTATTTATTATTCCCTTTCTGTGCCCTTTCAGTGCAGAGTATAAAAATAAAACAAAGCTGCAATAAAACGCGTCTTTAAGTATAAATCCAAAGCGAAATTTGCTTTATGCGAAAAATGACAAGCAACGCTGTGATTTGCTTTATGAGGTCCTTTGAACATACATATACATTCTTCAGTATATGTGCATGTGGACTGCATAGTAATGAGTAACAGTTAATGTTTCAGGCACGGGCCATGACATGACATGGCTCATGGCTCATGCCTCATGCTCCACATAAATCCACGCACATTACACGCATTGATATAAAGTTTTTGCTGTCGTCCTCGGTTGTTTTTATTCGAAGTGACAAGAGTATATGGGGTTTGTATTTCAACGTCTTGCTGTTTGCCGCTTATGGAGCTAGAGACGTGAAACTTGGAATATAAACTTGTGTATAACCGCGTCAGATAAAGTATTAACATTTTTATTGGCATTAAAAGTGACAAGCTCTCGGGTTTATATCTTCTCATATGTTGTCAAAACTCTTCCGATTTTCCGGTTTCATGTTGATCAATGTTGGACGCATTTCATTTTTTTATGTTTTTATCGATTCAGGTGATCATTATTAGCAAATAAAGTTTTGAACAACGACAGTTCTTAGATCAATTTTTCCCATATTTCAAAATCGCAAACTTTTCTCAGAAGTGAACCGATATTCATGTCTGATAGCATTTCGGTCATGATGTGTCCTCCAGATTGACTCTGCGTTTAATATATGCGTTATTTAAGTACGAGTGTTGCGCCGTCGGTTATACCCGTTTTTCTCTGAATTTTGTTTGATATCTGGCAATTAATGTCCCTTATGTTTGTTATACTCGGGGGCTTAAGCTAAACAGCGAGCTTTGTACNTATACCCGTTTTTCTCTGAATTTTGTTTGATATCTGGCAATTAATGTCCCTTATGTTTGTTATACTCGGGGGCTTAAGCTAAACAGCGAGCTTTGTACTCGAGCTGTACGCAATTCTTTGACCTTTGCCCTTTGCTGTTGTTGTATTTACTCTAGTTTCAGTAGCGTTGATATATCGTAAAGGCTTTTACAATGTTCTCAGTGATGGGTGCATTGACTTTGCAATTGGGAATCGATTTTTTTTCTTTTTTTTTTATATAAAAAGTGTTTTTTTCGCACTGAATTTTCTTGGGTCCACTTAATGTGTTGAATGGCCTCAAAGTGAAAGCTTTTAATGATGCTAAAGGCCCGCAAATTTAATCAGCTGCTTTTTCTTTAAGCCTAAAACGCGCTCAACGCTCAACTTTTAATTAACGGATAAAACGATTTATTATAAGTTGTTTGCTTAGAGTTTTAATTAAAAAGTTAACAAATTATTTGTTCTATACACAATTATGAAGCTGTTGCCGTAAACTTTCGCAAACCACAATTTGCCCTGAATATTGATCCAATTTAAGTTAAATATATATAAACGACAAAGCATGCACGCACGCATACAGTGAGCGTCTGGGCGTGGCAGTCTGAACAACAAGTGTGGATAATCAATCAATGCAATCAAGCATAAATTGTCTTAAGACAAAGCTCAAGCTAAATATTGTGATGCCATTAACAACAACTGTCAATAGGGTAATATGAGCAGCTAAAGCAGACAAAAGCAGCAGCAATGGGAGCTCCATTGTCGCAAGATGGGCTGTCGGAAGCGGAAACAACTGCAGAGCCACCGACTATGCTCTATTTGCTGTAGTTGCCGTAGGGCACAACACATACAACACACACACACGCACGCACACATACCTAATGCCAATGCCAATGCCAATGCCACTCAAGCGTGTGTATAGAGACAGTCGACAATCTGAACGCCATTAACGTGGCAAGACGAGGCATCTTTATTGACAACGATTTTGACGCTGAGACATTCCCCTTAAAACCGTCAGACTAACAATTTTCTCTTCTGAAATAATTTCGTGTACAAACACAAACGTTATTGTTGTGGCTTGTTTCCCAGAATCTTTCATATGTTTGTGATGCTAAATTGAATAACAAACGTTGTAGCATCGCGCATCCATAGCGCACACAAATTGGTATTAAATTGGTCCTTAAGGCCGACTAAAGCCGCCGCCGACACCAACAGCAACACCTCACAAGATAAGCCCAACGTGAACACATACACACAAATACTATGTGCTAAAGTCTCAGACAGCCCTGCAGTATGCAAATTGGCTAATGGAAAATAAAGAATCAGGAATGCACACATTGAGATTGCGTACGTGGGTAACTGAAATACCAATGACACAGCCTGAAAAGTTCTTGGCAGAATCAAGTGTAGCTAAATCCTCATGGCTCCTAACTTACGCTTGATGTACTCAAGGGCGGCACAGCTCAGCGAAAAGGAACTGTAGATTAAGTGTTATTTGCAGCTCGTGTCATTGAACTCTAATAATTTTCCCATTTGCACATCAAATTGCATGCCACAGGCTGCTCTTCTACCTGTCTTCTCTAATGGAATCATGCGGCTCTGATGTGGCGCTCACAAAGCAAATTGGCTAGCACCCTGTCACATTGTCCTCCTGCATTTTCACCAAGATGTGCAGCAACCCGAGTGCGGCCCGTCGTATTCCCCTTGCCCAAGAGCCTAAGCCCATGCCGCATTGTTGTGTCAGCGAGAAACTATTTGCAGTCAACGTAGTTGACATTTATGCGCTGTGTTGTTGTTCTTCTTGTTGCGGGGGTCAGCAGTCACGAGCGTCCAGCATCCTTTGGGCTTTGGCGCTGTCAAGCGGAATTACCCGAGCGGCTGCGATTTAATCTCAAAATGCGCTTACTTAGCAAAATACTGAAAGTTGAGTAGAAAATTGGTTACTCTTCTTGGCAATAATGGAGATTACACAAGCAGTAGGGAGTGTGTTCATCGCTCGCCTTCTCAGCCTTGGCGCGGCCAACAGCCAATGTTTTAATTAATGCAATGCCTGCAGTGTTTTCGCTTTCTGTGTGTTTGTCATTTGCTCCTTTTGCCTAGTGCGGCTAAAGTTTTTCAATTATTATGCTTTGACAAGTTTTTAGCAGGCGCCACGACGCTCATCGTTTTTCATTATATAGAGTGCAAATTGACGCACAGACAAATATTAATGGTATCCTAGTTGGCCTTCAGCTTGGACGCAGCTTGATCCAAGAACAGCTATTGGATTGGCTTAATTGAATTTCAGTTATTTGCGTTGAGTCAAGTTGCGCTGCAGCTGACATTCAAATTATTGAATTATTTTGTCTCTATTTCTTGAATTTTTATTGCCATTCTATTTGTTGAAAATGCAATTAAAATATGCTCTGCGCTTTAATGGTAATATAATAATGAAAAACATCTATAAATGCAAGTGACATTTTAAGTTTTTAATTAAAACTGTTGGCCCTTTTTTAATGTAACTACAATTTAAAATTGGTTCATTGTTATATATCTGTTTTGTGGCTTCCCACATAATCTCTTGTATGCATAAATAATAAATGGCTTTTAATTAACTTTTAATTTGAGCCCCAAGCAATTGCTGAAGTGCTCTTTAAAGCCAGATTTAAAAAAAGACCTATTTATTGCATATGAATAATTAAGTATTTGCCAAATAAATACTAAACAAATTGAAATGCCAAATGAAAACGCATTTCATATGCGGGCATTAAATATCAAATGCAGTTTTGTAAATAGTTGCTGCTACATCAAATTCAAATTGACTTTAAAGCTCAAAAGTCAAAACAATTGTAAACTGAAACTGATTAGACGTACACGAAAAATATTAAAATTATCATCATTATTTTAATCACGAATTTTTGTTTTTATACTCTGAACTCATTGAAAATTTGTAAAAAAGGGTATAATCATGTTGTGCAAATGTATGCAACAGGAAGAAGGAGGCATCTCCGACCCCATAAAGTATATATGTTTTTGATCCGGACTACAAGCCTAGTTCATTTACCTGTATTCGTCTGTCTTTCCGTCCGTCCGACCGTCTGTATGAACGCGTCGTGATGGTTAAGTTGATTTGTGTGACAGAATAAAAACGGCACTGTAGCGCAGCCAGAAAGAGTTATGTAGCTGAAATTGAATTCGGCGGTTTAAAAACCCCCGTTCGGCCCGCAAACTTATTTCTGTCTTTTTATACTATTTATTATGCTGGGTTCAGGAAAAAATAACATTTATATTACTTTTATTTATTTATATTGTCTTTTATTCAGAGCCTTTTTACTTGTTATATCTTCTTTACAAAAGCAAAATCCCCCTCTAGAACTTCTATCGCATTCAAAACATTGCACACAAAAGTATGCTATAGTTTTTTATAATGTTGTAAAACTACGTCTGAAAGTAAAAGCGTACGTTTTCGTCTCTTAGATCGAATATATTTTTATAAGAAAATATATTATATATATAAAAAAATATATATTTTATAGTTTTTGTTACATTGTTTTGAATCTTGATTTAAATATTTGCGACAACTTGTAATAGGTTAGCAAATTCGAAGAATCAAATACTCTCTGAACTTTACTTACAATCTAATTTTTAAGTTAAATCTAATTCAGCGAGTGTCATTTGGGCTTAGCAATTTTTGCAATTATTATGCAACAAGTATTGTCTAGTCAAATGCCAAACAGCTTACAACATGTACGCTCTTGTTATGAGCGTGTGTGTGTGTGTGTATGCTGTGGGAAATCGCTGTGGGAGAATGCAAAATTAGAATTGCCACAGCAATGCAAAACCACAAACAAACATGGGTGTAGCTAAAAGGCGGCGAGCAGGGGACGAAAGATGGCTGGGTGAGCGATGACTGGTGCATGTCAACACCATTGTTGTACATGCCGCACAGCGTTGACTCTCCTTGGACGCATTTTCCACTTTGAAGCCAAAAAGGCAGCCACAGCCAGAGGCAGAGGCTGTTCTTGCCATGCCAAGTCTATAGAGTGCATTAGTCTCTTTGTGTGTGTGTGTGTGTGTGTGTGTGTGTGTGTGTGTGTGTGTGACGGCTACGTGATTGTGTTGCCAATGCGTCGCGCTTACCACGCTCAAAGCAGCAGCAGGCGCCGTTTTGGCCACGCTAAGCGCCGTTGATAGCCAAGACCAAAATGCAATGTTGCAATTTTCCAAATTGAAAAACACGAACATGAAAGCGGACCGACAGGCCACAGCGCTCGTCAGGCCCTGGACGCAGGTCTACAAAGTAGCCGCAAAGTTAATTTACGCTGGCGGGCTTGTGCTCCCCGCTTGTGTTTCAACCTGCTCGCTGCCGTTACACGCACGTCATTTGCTCGTAATGGCCACTTCCGCTTGCAAAATGACGCCTGCACTTTGCAGCAAAAATGTGGCCACTAATTCACTAATTTCGAACGCGTTGCCCATGTGGACATGAACAACTACAAAGCGCACATAGGCCCCCCTTCGCTAAGGTCTATTTATGGACGAATGCTGTGACAGGTAACTGGGTGGGTTGGGGAGGTGGGTGGCCAGCATTTGCATCCGGCTGCAGTTGCAACTAATGATGGCGCTGAGGTGGTCGACGTGTTTGCTGTGCATTTTAATTAAAAATAACTGCAAAAAAAGTATTTTTTAATTAACGGAAATATGAGTTGCGCTCAATGTTTACGGCTCATGTTCGTGTGTTGTTTGGCCTGTTGCAATTTTCCATTTCAAATGTGCGTGTTCGAGTAGATATTTAAGAGGTTCATTTGCGCATGTACATATTTAACATTGTGTGCATAGCACTTTGCTGGTTAATCTGAACGTTCAAATATAACGGCATCGATTTGTCTGGCTTTGTTTTGTTTGCTTGTGCCTGACCATATTGGTATGCTTCGATGCGTGCCACATCCGTTGCTCATTTCCGGTCAACTCGAGAAACCTGCTCAACTTGATTTTACTGTTCTTGTGTTTGTTGTTGTTATATTGCGGTCCTCGCATAATTTACCCATATTTGTGGCGCACTAATTGAGCCACAACGAACTGCCCACCGCTGCTTTGTGCACGTTGACCGTTGGCTTCTAATTTATGTAAATTGACTGCGACGTTTCGTTGACTGGAGACAGGACATATCCTGCCAGAGCGTCTAGTGTTCTTGTCCTGCGTATGCCAAACACATTTGCATAGCTGTAATTACGCAAATTCGCTAGTATTTCGCATGGCCGTTAACAATATTATCCATGTAACTGTAAAACGCACAATATTTAATAATAATAATGCAATAACCGATAGAATTTTATTTTGTAATGCTTTAAGGTTTTAGGCACCTAATAAATGCCATCAATTATAAAAATTGATTGGTTTTGCCAAAGTTATGGGCAGTATAAGGATTACGGACTTAACAATTTTTGCATAAATTTTGACAATAACTTTGCCTACATCATAATCTGTCTATCTGTTTTAAGCTCATTTTGATAACAGGAATCGATTAACAATTTTGAGATACCAATAAAAAAAANTGACAATAACTTTGCCTACATCATAATCTGTCTATCTGTTTTAAGCTCATTTTGATAACAGGAATCGATTAACAATTTTGAGATACCAATAAAAAAAATATTTTTTAAATTAGAAAAATTTTAAATGCAAATTAATCGGGGCTGCAAATCGTGACCATAAAGTCTATTGGTTAAATTTGGAGACTTTAAATGGCGAATTCTCGTCAATTTTGGCATAATTTGTGATCGGTTGATATTCCACTGTATTCGCATCATGATATGTATTATATGAACTGCAAAATACATACACATATACAACTATTTAAAACGACTCCACAACATTTTTAGTAGTTTTTTGCAATTTTCTTGTTGCTCAGATATCCCCACTGCTTACGGACTGTAAAAAAAAAATTTGTTAACCAAAGAACGCATTAAAATCTTAATCTTTAGTGTTGACATTAAATTTACAAGCACAATGGTCCGAAAGAGCGCTGGCGAACTGGTATGGCCACGCCCATGCCACAAACAGTAACATAGACGCCCATAAAATGTTGGCGAGAACAAAGCAATTTCACACGTTCATGAATGGCAAAGTGATGTACACTCACACACACATAGGTAGGTAAACACCCATACTCTCGCAGAGTCCTTTGCATGGCAGAGTTCAAGAATTTATTACCCAATTTGAAAATTCAAACGAGTGCGTGATAAACCCCGAAGTTGTTGTTGTTGCTGTTGCTGCTGGCTCTGCCATTGTTGTTTGCTTATGCCCTATAGCAAATATCAGCCGTGTATGCTAGACCAAACTGAGCAGCTCACATAAAACTCAGAAAGAATCAGTATAAGCCTCAGCTACAGGGTATGCCCTAGCTTAGTCACAGCACCAAAGCAATCCGACGTTTTGTTTGCTATTGTGTTACATTCAAAACAACGTTGTTTATGACAAACGGAAAGAACAGCAACTGAGGTAGACCAGGATGCAAATGCAAGTCAATCCAGTGGTCAAGGTGGACGACAGGTTCGTGGACAAACAGAATGTGAAAATGAAAACCAACACAGGGAGCATAAATATTATCAATACATACACACCCAGACATAAGGGCAATCTTCTTTTAGAAAATGGTGAAAATGCTAAAAATCAATGTATATATCTGGCAGTTAAATGAAAACCATAAAGCAAGTGGCAGCAAAAAGATAGAAGAAGCAGACCTTATATCCCAAATGTTGGTTAAACTGAAAGTCAAGGTAGTGCAAGGGAAGTGCAGCGCACAACCGATGCGCACGTGGCAAATGCCGAAAGCCTTTCTATGCAAATGCCAAAAGCCATTTTAATGCAAATGCGCATAAAAGGCAACTGTCTCTCCTCCCCCAACTGTTTCGCCCATTTCACTTCAGTGCTCCTCCATCCAGGATACGTTTATATAAGAGCAACGTTTTGCCACAGCGTCTCCCCGTTTTAATTTAAATATTTTTTGTCTGCTTTGAAATGTAGCCGCGCTTTAAGTGGCTATTTGCTAGTCCCTGACACACTCCCGTTCGCCCCTTTGCCATTTGCACATGACGTTGCCAAAGAAACGTACGATTTCTAGTTCTGTCTCTCTCTCTCTCACTTTGGAATAAAATGCACCTTGTGGTCATAAATTTGGTCTTTTGCTCCATTGACTCATTTAAATATATTTCCATATCGTATTCGCCAGATTTTCGAAATATACGACATAGGCAAACAACAAATTTATTACCCAAAAATAAATTCTATTTTAACATTTCTTGTGGATTTTCTCTATCCAATTGAAATTCATTTCAGTTGCGCAGCAACAATTGACATTTTGAGCTCGAGCTAAAGGCAATTAAGTAATTGATTAGCCACATATGTAGATGTGGCCAAATTGACAAGAATATACAAAAACGTAAAAAAAATAAACTAAAAATAAACAATTTTCTTGATAAGCTAATACATTTAAGAAATGTTCTTTTCAATCAATTTGTAATTTGAGCTTAGACTTATCCGGCTGTTAAAATTAAGTGTAGAAAGTTTACTTATAGCATTATATTTGTTCCATTTGACTAGCTCTTTAATCCGCTATGATATACTAAATTCTCTTCTCATTTTACAGACTGGACAAAGCCGGGCAACTTAAATCAAATCAAGTTGACAGC
The DNA here is from genome assembly GCA_004143765.1 of Drosophila melanica. Classification (NCBI taxonomy): domain Eukaryota; kingdom Metazoa; phylum Arthropoda; class Insecta; order Diptera; family Drosophilidae; genus Drosophila; species Drosophila melanica. Next base: position 21,268 of record SCDT01003326.1, read on the forward strand.
ACGTGGTGGCAAATCAAACAAAAATGAACTGTTAAATGGCTGTCGAGGATTAGATACGAGCTCAAAGCCCATTTGCGACTGGATATTTAAAGCCGTCCATAGAGCAGGGCGTCAGCCCTAAATTGGAGGCGAACGTGCATGAACTAAAATCTAGTGGCTAATGTAACGGTCACAGCCGCAAAGGCTGAAGATGACACACAACCGTTTGAGTGGAGCAGTTTGAGTCAGACTCATCAATTACCCCTTCCAGTAGGCACCTGGGCGTCGGTGGCCATTATTGGGTAAGCTATTCAAACAGCAGGCAGGCAACAGGCAACAGGCAAACGCAACAGGTCGCCGCAGAACTTTGTGAAATCCTCAACCCAAGCCACATAAGTAACCATCTACGTGACTTAATCAGGACACGCAGCAGGAACGGCAGTCAAGCGATTAACTGAAGCGCATCTAAAGGCCCACTAACTAGAAGATTTCGGATGATTTACGCGATGTGCGAGCAGGTAACATGAATGTATGCAACAGTTCAGCAGCACAACGAATCCGCATCTGTATCTGTATCATATCTTAAACCACTGAGAACCATGACCGATGTGTCGACTGCAGCCGCCGGTGTCGCTGGCGAGCGTACACGCCCATCAAACACAGAGGCGCCAGTGGAGCCGGCGTCTGTTACAACATCTTCAGCGTCCTCAAAACCACTAACCAATGGTGCCAAGAAGGTGCCACAACCAGCAGCTGCAGCCGTAGCAACAACATCAACGGAAACAGCAGCAGCAGCAGCAACAACAAGCACAACCACAAGCAATCAAGCCAAATTGGAGCGTCACTTGCAGAGCAACAATAATCAACACGCAGCCGCAGAAACGCCGCCAGCGCCGCTGGCAACGGCGCCAGCCAAGCCCCCTGTTTCCACCGACCATGACGCGTGCACACCTGCGGCCAGCACCAGCGCCAATGCCAGTTCCATTCCCAAGTGCAGCGGCAAGTCTGCAGCCACACAGCAAGATGTTGACGAGGTGGCCCGGCTCTTTGAGGAGAAGCCCGAAGCCTTTGAGAAATGGCTAACGGAACGAGCGCCGCCGGAGGCGCTCAGTCGCCTACACGAGTTCGTTCAGTGTAGCAAGCCGCACAAGCGTCCCTCGGTCACATCGGATTTGTTTCAGCAGTGGATGGCATCGCCCATAGTGCAGCAGGTAGGTGTTTCCTTAATATATGGCATACTTTTTTGGGAGACGCACAAAAGTAAACGATCCCGATTGATTTTTTGTTTGTCTTGGTAGCCACATTATTGAAATCTATGTGCAAACCAATTGGAAGAAATTCAATTTCTGTGTCTCTTTTACACAAACATAACGCTTTTTGGTGCCTTTTGATTTTATAGTCTACTCGAAGCCATGTCTTAAAATCGATTTATATCGATCTTAATGAAATGGGGCAATATTTCGGGAAAAATTTGATTGGAAGAATCTAACGTCAAAGTTTAGATCTCTAGTTTTTGTAGTTTCCGAGATCGCAGCGTTAATACAGACGGACTGACCGACAGACATCTGATCTGACATCCTGATTACGAATTTACTGTATGGCTTGTTACATAGATTTTCACAAATCCATTATAGCCATTTTCAATGGGTTCAGGGTATAAAAATACATGAAGAAAATATCAAATTTTTCATTGCCTATGCAAAATATTGTAAATTGTAAATTGTATTAATATAACAACTTTATCAATATATTCTTGTAGTTTAAC